>JACN01100258.1:0-26871 GCA_000787155.1 Scartelaos histophorus
TTTTTGGTTTTTGTTATCGGGCCCTGAATTCCAAGTAGTGGTCACAGAGTGGTCATTGTGTTCACGGGCATCACATATTCATGCTGGTTCAGTGGTCCAAACAGTCCGCAGGCTGAATGGTTGGACTGAATTCAGAACATTTGCTAGATTTAGATTCAAAACTTCCATGGCTATTTTGCTGGAGGCGCGTGTCTCTTTTATTCCCACCACAGCCACAGTTTAGTGTCTCTGGGCACGAAAGGAAGCACTAAATAAAATGTATGTTTCTGGTTTGCTGAAAAGAGCTTTGGGTGCAGTGTGGACTGGCAGGTCAGACTTGGTGCTATAGGGAGGCAGAAGTGTGGATGTTGCTCTTGGGCAAGACACTTCACCCACCTTGCCTCCAGTGTTAAAGTATGAGAATAAGAGTGTGTATGAGGGTGAACGTGACAGCAAGTATCATGTACGTTAAAGGTTAAATTACGCAAAATTGGCTCTTGTGAGTTTTAAAACATGTTTCATTCACACATATTTGAGTAATCCTTTGTTAGTCAGTCACCCCCACACGAGCTCTGAGGTCCGAGGGCCCCAGCTCCAGCTCATAGTGCCTAAGTTAAAAGAATGAGAACTTGGTACATCAGTTCCTTGAAGCGGGTGCGTTGGAGGAGAGAGAGCAACCCAAGAACATAGAGAAAAGTCGTGTGCAGGATTTATTAGGACATGCAAAGTTTCAACACTAGACCTATTTGTCTGATGAAGGCCTGAAATAAAATATATGTTTCTGGTTTGCTGAAAAGAGCTTTGGGTGCAGTGTGGACTGGCAGGTCAGACTTGGTGCTATAGGGAGGCAGAAGTGTGGATGTTGCTCTTGGGCAAGACACTTCACCCACCTTGCCTCCAGTGTTAAAGTATGAGAATAAGAGTGTGTATGAGGGTGAACGTGACAGCAAGTATCATGTACGTTAAAGGTTAAATTACGCAAAATTGGCTCTTGTGAGTTTTAAAACATGTTTCATTCACACATATTTGAGTAATCCTTTGTTAGTCAGTCACCCCCACACGAGCTCTGAGGTCCGAGGGCCCCAGCTCCAGCTCATAGTGCCTAAGTTAAAAGAATGAGAACTTGGTACATCAGTTCCTTGAAGCGGGTGCGTTGGAGGAGAGAGAGCAACCCAAGAACATAGAGAAAAGTCGTGTGCAGGATTTATTAGGACATGTAAAGTTTCAACACTAGACCTATTTGTCTGATGAAGGCCTGGTGCCGAACCTTTGCAATAAATAAATACATATAAATAATAAATACATTTCACATTTTGCAAGCAAGACGATGTGTAGGATGCCAAAGTTGAGACTTCAAACAAGTCTCCCCCGGCCCTTCTCTGTGGCCAGCTCCAAGTTCTGATTTTTAAACGTTTGATTTTTATGCTTTTGCTTTTTGTTTTTGCTCTGCCCCCCACGTCTGAACAGCCCCACAGTGGAGTGTTATAACCCCTTTGTCACAAATATGCAACAAACTGTTTGGATCAAGATATAAATGGAGACAGCAGCTCCATTCCCCCAGTGCTGGTTAGTGCAGGTGCAGAGCATTCCTTTGGCAAGCACTGCCGTATTTTTCGGACTATAAGGCGCATCTAAAATCATGACATTTTCTCAAAAATCAACAGTGGCCTTATTATTATTTGATACTGCGCCTTATAATCCGGTGCACTTTATAGCCCCAAAAATACAGTAGATTCTAATTGTTGCGAATTTGTAACATAGCCAGTTTAAATTGTTTTTTGCTATAGTCAAAATAATCATCTTAACTTAATTTATCATCTACTTAAAAGTAAAAACACACACAAAGCTTTTTTTAAATATATGTCAATATAAATTCAGGCATTAAGAGTCTAAAAGTCTCGTCTTAAAACTCACTTTTACTCTCTGGCTTTTAACACAACGTGAGTTGTGTGGTCCTCTGTTTCTTTTATTTCTTTTATTTATCTTACTTATTTATTGCTTTTTCATGATTTTTATGCTTTTTCTTTTTTAGATTTTTACTTTTGATCAAATTTTAAGCAATTTCCCTTTTTGTTGTCTTCATTTTAAGATCTCTGTGCAACACTTGTTTGTAAAATGTGCTACTGAAATAACATGGATTTGGATTTGGATAGTCTGTCTACATCTCCACAGCTCAAAATACTCTGCTCCACCTTGTGATGTCATGAAACAGGCATTTTCAAGTGAACATTTCCCTTTTAACTTTAGTTTAGTACAAATTGGAAATTCCAGAGCTGAAATTATCCAAATGTTTCAAATAAAGATGTATGGAGTTGGACAGTGGAGCACTTCCTGTATGACATGACATCTCAAGGTGGGAGTGTTTTCTGTGTGAGAGAAGAACTCAGCCTAGACGGACACGAGGTTGACGGTTCTACTGCCGCGATGGGGCGAAATCGACGGGGTGAAATCGCGAGAAAAGAGGTGGGCGAATACAACCTAGCCGCCTCTTTCAAACACTCTTCTGTTTTATTTCAATTTGTGTAGCCTTTCTTCAGACTTAAGACCATGAAAGCAGCACGGACCCCCTGAGGCACTTGTCCAACGCTATTAGCTGAAAAAGAAATTAACAGTGGAGTCAAATTAAGCATAGATCAAACTGCGACCTTGGCTAGACAATTATAGTGGCCTTATAGGGACCCTCTGATGTATTTTCTCTGTGTTCATCATCTTTGGCTAAATAAAGAAGCGCTGGCATTAAAGCGTGTGCTAACTGCTCTGGCGGCCATGATGGAGTGACCCATGTTAGCTTGGCCATGTTCCTCCTGTCAAGAGAATTACTGATATGAATCTGTTGTGTCTATTTTGGTCAAGCGCAGAGTCTTGGCGATAACTTACTGAAGTAGTTTTTCATCTCGGCGCCAACTGAAAGTGATGAATCGAAGTCTGGGTAGATTTTGACGAATAAAACTTCTTTTTTTAAGGTTCTATATTATCTCAAAAATAATAAAATAGCTCAAAAATAACTAGAAAAACAGGCGTTGTGACTGTCAGCGGGGTCTTCTTTTCACAGATCTGACCTGTAACTTGGTATGAAGATAGAAAGGATCAACACCATACTGCGAAATGATGTAATATCTCCATGGTGACGAATCCTCCAACAGAAAAGTTACACAATGCACCTTTTAAGCATTGTTGTTGCTTCCTCAAAAACATACAAAAACATAGCTGGAGTTTTATTTGTTTCATTCACACATATTGTCTCAAAATGCTCTGTTCCACCGGTAGTTTTCAAGTTAACAGCTACATTTTATATTTTGTTCAGTGAGATTGGCAATTCCAGGACCGAAATCATCCAAATGATTCAACACAGCGGAGCACTTCCTGTATTACTACATCACAAGTTGTAACAATTGTTGAGCAATCTTGACTCTTCTGTATTCAAGACGTCATTGTCATCTGTGATTCAATTACTGGTTCATTCACAGTCTGTTCTTTGCTCTTCACATGTCGTCCCTTGTCCCACTCCCCTTTTGGGGAGTGTAACTGTTTCAGATGCTGCTGTTCCAGTTTGGACCGTGGTGCCCCCTAGTGTCCAGGACCTGGACCCCTCCCTCCTTCATGTCCTGGATTAATCTGTCCTCGTCCTGTTAGATCAGTAGTTTCCTTCTGCCAATAGCTTTGGTCTACAGATTTACAACCTTATTGGCAGTGGATACGTCCTGGTCATCTATGCCTGTGTCCATGGGAGTGGATCTCTCCTTCACTGTGGTTCTCCTCGAGGTTTCTTGTTTTTTTTTTCCCACTGTTTTTTTTTTTTTTTTGAGTTTTTCCTTACCGAAGAAGCAGGGTCTAAGGACAGGAGATGCTGGGACAATTATCCATTTGCCTGCTTGTTGTTGGACGTATTTTTGAATTATTAATTAATTATACATTTTTCTTATTCTGCTCATTCTCTGACATCTCTGTTTGCTAAATTAACAATTTTGTGAAGCCCGCCGAGATAACTGTTGTTGTGATTTTGGGCTATACAAAAATAAATGGAATTGAACTGAATCCATCCATATTTCCATATTTCCATATTTCAAATGCTCACTGGTCTGTACTTATTTAGTTTTCCAATTTTATTTTCTTAATTGATGATACAGAATTTGGCAGCTTTGCATAGTCATTTTTTGTATAAATATAAAATAAAAAATCTGCCACTTGCTACCATGATCTACAGCTATCCATTTGGGGTCATTTTCAAATATTCTGTTTTAAAATGTGTAAATGATCCTCAGTTGTCATAGATTATAACTATATAGCAGTTCTAACATTTTTCTTTTTACACTTTCGACTTTGCTTGACATCGCCTTTTAAACTTCCTGATTTCGTTTTTCTTTCTGTGCCGATCTTTTATCATAATGAATCTGCGTACGCTCGGAAATAGCCGTATAATTTGCCCTGAGCGCGTCCACTCAGAGCCTATGTAAAGCATGTATTTCCTGGAGATCATATTTCTCCAAATGGTCGTCTATTATGATAATATTCCCTGACGGCGGGCTGCCATCCTCTGCATTGTGACCAGTCTATAATTTGAGTTGATATGAGAGAATGATGGAGTTTTGATAATGACACGCTTTCATTTCGTATGCGGCGGAAGACTCATTATGACGGCGCTCAGCTCAATGGGGGGGCTGTGATAGCGGGTTGTGTGTATGTAAGTGTGTGTGTGTGTGTGTGTGTGTGGTTATCTCTTTGACACGTGTTCCAAAAGTAGTTTCTCTCATTTCAGTTTTGATCAGAACAGTTCCAATTTGTTGCCTCCTCAGATGTCTTTACACTTAACACTTCTGCCTCACGATATTATTGCGGTTTCAACTTCATGCCGCCATATCTGACAGGAATTTTCCGCGCACTTGTGTAAGATAAGAATACCTACCGTTTCTCCAAGTTCTCCAAGGAGACGGGGAAGTTCTTACAGCCGAGGGAACGACATTTCCATGGAAACCCTAACCCTAAGAGTCCGGTTTGAGCGTGAAACTGTGGTGCCCATTGCTCCTGAAAAGATGCCCCAACTGTTAACTATGGCTTCAGAACATCACGAAGGTTTGTGGAGATACTGAGCGTGACACTGTGGTGCCCATTGCTCCTGTTAACTATGGCTTCAGAACATCACGAGATGAAACTAAACATTTTGATCTTTGGAGGCATAAACACACTAATATCAGTTAAATGCTGCTGTTCAGACATTGACATCTAATTGTTGGAGTAGTGGCATAAACTTTTTTTCCATTGTCGCAGTAGCAGAATTTTACTATTTTTCAAACATTCCACTTTTCTGACATGAATAATATGAATGTGATAGCCTATTATACTTTGTGCAAATATGGAGGGAGAACATGGACTACGAATACTGTGTCGGTTTTGTGTGCGACTTGATAGTTGTTGAGATTAAGAACATCGAAAAACAGTGAGAAGAGGCGCCTATTGCAACTCTCAAAAAAAAAAGCGTCGGAATAGCGATGTTAAAGTGTCGGAAAACTGGCATGTAATGAACTGATGATGCCGTAACCTACTAATAATAAAAGGGTTACTCCAACATGTGTGAATTATACAACTCCAGGCATGTTTTCTGAAGAGGTAACAGCGTTATAACAGCTTGAAGTTCCCAAGAGTCAATTTAGCTTAAAATAGGACCTTAAAGATCTATACGTATTATATTTAACTATCAAAAATAAAAGGAGGAAAAAAATCTCATAGTATTTTTTTGCATACATCTCATTTGATCAACCTTCACACAACAGGACATGAGGATGGGTGCACTCCACGTGTACTTGAGACACATCTTCAGTCTGTGTTCTCATTTCAATGTCAGGCGTCTTTTGTATTCACCACTCCTCTTATTATTCATAAACAACAGAAGATGTACCAGATTTCCACTCCAAATGAAAAATGAACATTCAAACACACTGGTACGTTGCATTCCTAGCGAAAAATCTTGCCTTTTTTCACTTTTTCTGAACTTGGTTTCAAAAGCGTTGGTGAATTTGAATTATAAAGCTGTGCCGAATCATGAAAGACTTGTATGTTTACCAGCAGAGAGCCCTCATTTGAATGCTAGTCTTTGGAGCTTTTGCCAATGTTTTGGCGCAGTTGGAAAAGGCAAGTTCGGCGCAGTTTGATTGGTGCATGGAGTAGAAAAGGTGCCTGAGTTTTTTTATGAAGTAAACAGATGAAGTGATCGTCATTATTTACTTGACAAGGACGCACGGGGGAAATCAGGTTTGTAGAATGGTAATTTTCAGGTATAAAGTTTTGACAATATTGTTAAAAAAGTCTTTATTTACCTGTCCAGACTTTTAAACAAGAGTATTACCCAGTTTTTTGGCTGCTGTGCTATAATGTTGTTTCTTCATCAAGCCTGAAGACGTTTTAGATCATCCGAGGGTGTTTGACTAATCTAGTGATCTCTCTTGGAGCCTCCTTACGTTTAGCTCATAAACTATATATATAAATGGACATAGCTAACCTGCTAGTCGCCACGTTAAATTAGAAAGTAAGCGTGGGTGCGCTTCCGAATCCATCATCTACGGCTCCGATTCACTTTGGATTGACAAAATGTTGCTCCTCTCTGTAAATGCTACTGTCAGGCTCCTTATTTTGGTCTTAAAATGTTCATATTAAAGGGACACTTTGGAATTTGGGCATAGGGCCTCATTTCCTAGTGAGCCAGAGTGTTGTAGATGCGTGGCGACACTTTCTAAAATGTTTCATCCAGTCCTTGTATTTGCAGAGGTTGCTGGTGCTAGGCTAGGTGTAGCTAGCCTGGCATAAAAACAGTCCTACGCAGTCCACAAAGCACCTGAGGCAAAGGTATTATTACGCCAAACTATCAATGTGAATGTCTGTGCCGATAGAATAATTTTAGAAGTAAAGTAAGTACCAACCTTGCATCGCTTGAATTGTCACATTTTGAGGGACTATTTTCTCAGCAGCAGGAGTGATATCAGTCCGCCGCTATCAGGAAGTACAACTCGCTGTTGCTGCTCAGACATAAATCCTTCAAATGCAAGGTTGGTTTTACTTCTAAAATTATTATCTGGTTTGTAGAGAAGGAAAGACTGTTTAAGTGTCAGGCTAACAAAACCCATAGACATGCGCTAGCCTAGCACCAGAAACCTCTGCAAACACAAGGACTGTGTCTCCTCACATCTCCAACACTGCCTCACTAGTTAATGAGTCTCTTTGTTCAAAACTCTGGAGTGTCCCTTTAACCCACTCTACCTGATCTGATGTTTTTATTCCAAATAGGGAACTTCAGTGCATAACTGCTTGCCTCGGTGAGCTTCATTTGACTGGAGACGGGCACTATGGATGAACACTCAACTTCACAAATCCGACAGGATGTGGTGTAGTTTCATTAGCAGGATGCAGCTGATTATGTTGTGATAGGGCTCTGAAGGGGGGTGATTTAGTGTGGAGAGCAAAGGGAGGGAAGACTCTTAAAGCAGCTTAAAATGGTAATTTGACATTTCCGGGTGAATATAGCATTTTCAAAACAAAAGATAGCAGATAATCTAAATATGTTATGTGTTTGCAGAAGTAAAGTAGTCCCTCTTTAAATATTAGCATGTATTTTAGACCATTGTGAACCGGGGCATCCAGCTGAGAATAAGGTATCAGTTGTATTCAATAATAAACAGCAAAGTTCTGAGACAGCAAAACAACTCTAAAGATTTGACAGCTTTCTTAATCTGGAGTAAATTAAAAAGTAGTGGCTGGTTTCCGAGTCTGTGGAGACAAACTTTTGGGGGTCCAGTTAATTTTCATCTTTTTTGTGAATATATTTCTCCCAAACAACTTTTTCAAATTCTTACAAGATGGTTTATTTTTCTGTTGAATTTTGACTTTATTTTCAGAGTAAAAATACCACTATTTTCTAGTTTAAAGGTCTTATATTACACAAAATTGACTCTTGTGAGATTTAAGCCATGTTAGAATGTTGTTTAAATATGTGTGACGTACCTGGAACTGTGTAAAAAAATAAATGTAAAAGAATACTAACTAAATATGCAGGATTTGTGTGTTAAATATGTGTGAATGAAACAAAACACAACTGCAGGTGTGTTTGTGATGAGGAAACATTATAACATAATCTATATACGCTATAATTACATAAAGTAATATGGGCCTTAAAGCTTTGAAAACAACTTTGTACCATCCTTAGTTTCGCTGTTTTGCAAATAGATTCACTCAGTTTGGCATAATGGATGTTTTTTTATCAATGAAGCTAATTAATTCTTTATGAAATGTTGGTAGTGAAGTGGTGAAGAAATAGAAAAGAGTCTGAGGCTACATTCAGACTGCAGGGCTTAATGCTCATTTTGGATTTTTTTTTTGTGAAATCCAATTTTTTTGCGAGGTCGTTCCCATTTAACGATTAAACGCGACCTGTCTGTGATCTCCAGTGTGAACTTTAAACGCCCCAAAAGATTTTAAAGTTGCTGTCGTACCGGAGACAGAACATGAACAACTTATGTGTTTAAAGAAGGAGATTAAGAAGGAAATGACGAGGTTTTTGGTCATTTTGGCATTTTGTGAGGCAGTGGCAGTAACGTTCGTAGAAAGGAACAACCAAGAGTGGCGGGATTGATATGTGCTTCAATAAGGCAGAGTTTAAGCACAGTTTTCATATGACGAGAAGAACTTTTGTGTACTTTGATGACACGCAGGTCGAATTAAAAAATCAAAAAAGCGGATATGTGTCGGTTTTAAGAGCACATTTCCACGTGGCCTGGGTCGCATCTGAATCTGTGTCATTAAAAAATCAGATACAGGTCGCATAGGGGTGAAAAAATCAGATTTGGGAAGTTAAATTAGTGCACAAACGAATCTGACACCGGGCTCACACGACGGAGCAGGCCGTAAGCTTTTTTGTGAAGCTGAGTGAATGGAACGGCTTAAAACCGGAATTCGTGCATGCAAAAATAAAGTATATCCGCTCCTGTTTTCAAAATAAATCTTGTTTTTCCGCGATTTTGCCTGTGTATTCATTGCGCCGTAAAGGCTACGTCATTTCCCTCACTACGTCACTCCGCGGAGTGGGCCGTCATTTCATTCATTCGGCATCATGACCCTGGATGATGACAGACTGATTACTGAGGTGCAGAACCACCAGATTTTATATAATGCTGCACATCCTTATTACCGGAGATACCGGTGCAATGAGGCTTTGTTTACCATTACTTCCTATATAGCAGTTAGTTATCGCGTGAGCCGGCGCTCTCGCGGGATCAGGAGCAAGGCCGTGGCTGGAGACGGAGCGGAGCAGGTGTGAGTTGCCTGACGTACGTAAAACGGACTGAGGATGGAACGGATCTGGATCTGGATGCAGTGTGAGCCCGGTGTGATAATGGTGTATACTTTAAAAACACAATCAGAAAACAGAATTAGCCTCACTTAAGTCTCTCAATAATGAAATTCAGTTATTTTAAACCTAAAATGCCTCTCTGATCTGAATGAAACAATGAAACAAACTTGTATATCCTCTATTTGCAGATGAAGACACTGGCATTACAGTTGAGATTGTAATACTTTTTTTTTTAACTGTAGGGGTGCATGCATTTCCTTGAAAACGTTACAATAAATATGAAATTCTAACAAACGCCAAAGAGCCAAACCAGACACTGCTGATCCCCATTTTTTTATATCGCACTTTTCCATTTTCAAGGCACTTTACATCAAGGAACCAATGATGTAAAGTGGCTCTAGTTTAGACTCTATTCACGCTTACTTCACAAACCGAGAAAGAGGAAGACGTTTGGAAAGATGCGATTACAACTTCTGGTGTAGTTACCGACGTTGGACTCAATTACAACTAAAATATGGTTAAAACAGTTGATTATCCGAACATAACGTAACTCCACATTGACATGCAGATGAAGAAAACTGGGCCATTTTCTCATTTTTCCTTTATTTTGTCAGACTTACTACAGTCTGAAGTTGTAATTGCATTTTTCCAGACGTTAAGTTACAATACAATAAACCAGCGCTCATTACTTGATCTAATAATGAAACAAAAAGAATTATTGTTGGGTCTTTTTAGCTGCTATAACTGTGCATCATGTGACCCAGTTTCTGAACCTTCCGAGTTTATTTGCGGGTTTGTGGCAATACCGTCGCCTCTCACTGTCTGGAATACTGTACGCGGGTTTCTTTTTTGGTTTGGTGAGCTCTTACGAAGAAAAAAAAGCGAGTGCGCGAGGAGCTGAAGTGAGAGCCCGCTGCGAAGTGTCTCAGAACTGTCACTCACTCGTTTTTCCGCAACCTGCCGTCTTACTCCCTCTCTCTCCTCCTGTCATCCCGTCCTCTCGTCTGCCAGTCTGTCCATCCATCCGTCCATCCGTCTGTGAACGAGTGTGTTAGGGGCTTCTGAGTTCAGCCTCCGCTCGTCTACCCAATGCAGCCGTATCCGTGAAATCTGACAAGTCCATTTATAACAAGAATGTCGTTCTGAACTGGAACTGTTTCTTTACATATTATGATTTATCGAGCTAACCCACTTCTGTCAATAAGTCCCAGGATCTTGTTTGTACCAAAGCTCCACCCAAACCTCCTTTTTGTCGAAGATTTTGTAGTATTTGTGTTCACTCAATGGACCCGCTTGAAATACAAAAGCTAGTCTTGCCTTGAATGTTCCACAGTATGGCATTCATACTGTGTCTCTATTGCACTGCTGTGTGAAGCACTTTGGAAACAGTTTGGTTTATAAAATGTGCTATACTAATAAAGTTGAATTCGATTGGATTAAATGTATCTACTTTGCATTAATTCATTTACAGGTAGAAGTGTAATGGTTGTAAAACAAAACAATAAAAAATATGATGTTTATGATTAGTGCTGGGCCGTTATTGGCGTTAACGTGCCGCGATAATGTGGGACTCTTATCGGGCGACATTAAAAATATCACCGTTAATCTCTTCTCAAAGTTGGGCAGGAGCTGGGTCTATATTCAGCGAACTATGACGACTCTAACCTTTAGCGCGGCTGTATACCTCGCCTAATTGCACTTATGCAATGCAGAATTAGTTTACTGTAAGAGTTCTACCAGTCTCATGTACCACCTAAACACAAAGCATCACTTAACGAACGCTGTAAAACTGAGTTTATTTATGCAAAAGATTTTTACTAATAATCTGATGCAGTGTAAAACAGTGTAAAAAAAGTATGAATGAGCCTTGTTGGCTTTACTTTTTGAAAAGTTTTGTTTACAAGAAATGTATTTTTTATAGTATTTCATACATTTGTTACTTGTTTGCAAAAGTTTGATTTGATTTGTAATGATGTTGTTTCATTTGAAGTTAATGCACATGTTTTCTACATATCCCATGTTATTTTTTTCACTGTATTAATCAAAACACTCCATCTGCTCCTGGTCCATCCATTACATTTTAGAACTAGTCACCTCTGACATAGAGCCTGGCTCCATAGCGAGCCTCATTTGAGGGCGCTGAACACTGTGAGTGACGTCATAGTGTTAATCTAGATTAATCTAGATTAATTTTTAATGAGATTAATCTAGATTTTTTTTTAAATAATCTATGCCCACCATTATTTATTATACAATATTAGTACCTTTAAATATATAATTCATAATAGGATTTATTTTTAAAAAGTAAAGCATTTTCATTTTATTGGTGCATGATTATTATTTGCATTACATGATTATATTATACTCTGCTATTTTCTGATATTGTGGAAAGATTTTGGTTGGATGAAGCACATCTGGTCTGGTGAACAGCAGGGGGAGCTCCTGTTCGGTCCCAGGTCATTAAAACCACTGACATGAGACCAGAACGACTTCTGTTTTATTTACTCAAGTTTTATCCCCCTTTCTCAGGTAACTAACTATGTGTTGATGTACCAAGTTTGTACAAAAGTTAAGTATTATAATTCATATTTGTCATTAAAACCACTGAGTTGGGACTTGGACAGTATGAAAGATCATTTGTTTCATCATGTTTCATTTTGAATTTTAAATCCCTTTGAATTTCTCACTTTGAAATCTGAAAACTCTGAAAAAAGATGTTTGAATTTATTTTTATTCTGAATTTTAGTTGCTGAAATTTTAAGAGCACATTTTCAAAGTGTTTCAAATTCAAAATAAAACTTTTACCATCAGCACAAATATTTTCAAGCTCTCAAATTCAACAGTCAAAATTCAGAGTGTAAAATTTGCATTAAAAAAATGTGCAGGAATGATTCAAAAGGCAGAAGCAATCGATCCAAAGTGACCCGATCTAATTTAGTAACAAACAGGAAATGATGCAGTGAAGCGATCTGATTGGTCAGAAGTAGCCTCATCAAAATCTCAAACCCCGCCCACTGATGAGAACAGCCAATAGGAAACAGCCTCTGTCCTCCACACTCACTCAGGATCGATGCTTCTGCCTTGACATCTTGGATCTTTGCGGCAGAATTTTTCACTGCGAATTTTATACTCTGAACTTTAACTGTTGAATTTGAGAACTTGGAAATATGCACTGAATATTTAGAAGGTGACATTTTTATTTTGAATTTGAAACATATTGAAAAGTACATTCAAAATCTAACTACTTTAGCAACTTTAGCAATTTAAATTCAGATTAAAAATAATTCAGACATCTTTTTTCCAGATTAAAAAAAAAATTAAGTGAGAAATTCAGTGGTATTTAAAATTTAAAATCTGATGGAACAAATGATCTTCCATAGAACGGCCGCTGTTTTATTTACTCAAGTTTTAGGCCCTTTTTCTGGGGCTGTGGTTGTAACAGAAGCGCTGTCTTCACACCTCATTCATTGCGTTACTCACACTGCGTTCTGCTACAAACCTGATGTAGCCAAAAGTGAATCCCTGATCCCAGTAAAGCACGTATATAAAACCGCTTTAGGACATGGACGTGTGAGAGACGGTTATATACGGCCATTCCGACATACCTTCACTCCGACAAAGACATCGAATTGTCAGAGAGGCAGAATTTCCATTTTTTAATCAAACGTCTGATGCCCTTTGACATTTTTTGTCAGTGGTCGGAATGCCGGAGCTTTAGCTTTTTTTTCCAACATTCCGTCATTCCAACACACAAGGTAATTATTAAAATTCCATAGGCCTACATGAATACGCTCTAATACTTTCTGGACTAAACTGGAACATTGTAAGTTTAGAAAAGTATTATTTCAATATACTTTAAAGTTAATTTCAAGTTTGCAAAAGTACACTTTAAAGTATACCACAAGTATACTTGTCTATATACTGCCATGTAAATGGTAAAATGGTACAGTTTTATACAGCGCCTTTCCACCTTCAAGGCCCTCAGAGCACTTTACAACAAGGAACCACTCACCCATTCACACATCAGTGTACACAGTCACTAGAGGCGATGTGGGCTAAGTGTCCTGCCCAAGGACACAATGTGACACACTGAGCTACTGCCAAGCTACTGTACTAGCTATAAACTTTGAGTCCGTATGTTTAGTTTATTATAGTATACTTAAAGTATACTTTTATAAACTTTGGTTATTTTACTAGTTTACTTGTTTACTTTAAGTTTGCTTGGTATATTACTTATAGCGTACTATTTATATACTATTTATAGATGTATAAAGTTTACTAAAGTATAAGTTTTAGTATTAAAGTATAAGCATAAGTCTTAGTATTAATGTACTTAATCTTAGACAATACTTTTCAGTTTAGGCCAAGTATACTTCACTAAGTATATAAATAATATAGTTTATAAAAAGTCAACTTCAAGTAAACTTCCTCAGTTTTAGTATAAAAAAGTACACTAATAGTATACTTGGATAAACTTATTTTTGCTAAGGGTAGGCCCGATGGCTGAAAGCTTTGCCTAAAAACACAACCAGAGAATTTTATCTTGTACAAGATACAATCCTCTGATCCTCTGCTCTAACCACTGAGGTACTGTTGGCCCCACTTGGACGGACAGGGGTGTAAAAAGGTGCAGTGCAACCCTTATTTCAGGCAGGTGAAATCATACAAGTTAATGGAAGAGTATTGTATTTGCACCCCTTTGAAACCCTCAGTCAGTTCGGTCTGGACCCGGGTCTGGCTGTGGAACGCTCCAGTTCAGAAGCTTGTGGCAGCCTTTGAAGACTTGTTGCAAGCCCGAAGTCTCACAACTACAGAGTGTACAGCATATTTAAATCCCACTGCTTTGAGATCAATCAGATGTGATCAATCAGACAGCACTCGCTAACCAACCTCATCTGCATTTCCTCCGCCTCAAATTCTGCACATGTCGGCAAAATCAGCCCGTTCCTCTTGTTATTCTTGCTGGAGATCCTATGATAGCATTGACTCTGGTGTGAAATCCAATGGACACGTTTTTCTATAGGAGCCTATCTCAGCCTTGTGCTAAACCCTTGAGCCTGTCCCCTCTCTCCCAGCACACTTTGTCCTCCTGTACATCGCTCGCCTCTATACCGCACCTCTGCTGGAGCTCGTACGTCTTTATTTGACTCTCATAATTAACAGCAGCGTGTTTGGTCCATGCTGACAAATGAGGTACATGTTATCCGTGACCTGACCTCTCCTCCTGTCTGCCCAAAGCTCCGGGGAGAGGCCTGAGAAATGGGTCGGAGAGGGGGAGAAGGTGGAGGAGTTTGTGCTGACCCGAGCCGGATATTATAGCCACGATTGGAGTTCTAAAGCCCGCCGAGAGAGAGAGGCCTGGCACCGATTCAGAGGACACACAACAAAAAGTATGAGCTGAAGAATCGTCTCCACATTTCAGAGGTAGTGCTTAAAAAGTGACTATTTAAAGCTTTTAACCATGTTATAGTTTTGATTCCCCTTCTCATGTACCCTCCTGAAGGCTACATTTACACATAGCCGGGTATGTTGAGGAACGAATATTTCCCTCCGTTTTCCAAAATGACATTGTGCACATAGCATCGTTTTCAAAAAAGTTTACGTCAACCTGCAAGCCTAAGGACACGGCGTAGTTATACATAGTACAGCAGTCCGCCCAGGTCGAACCCAAAAACTAGCAACGTTGGCGGTGACGACGGTTTTTCAAGCAGGACTGAGAAGTGGAAAACTCGCTGACCTCCGAGCCCTCATTTTTCTCTGGTAAAGTCTTTGCACCAAAAGAAACGCGACTGCTACTCCAAGTGCATCCATGATCAGCATCAGAATTTCACCATCAAAAGTTGGTCGCACTTTTGGCGCGTCAGCTGACTAAAACTCTTTATTTCTTTTTACACACAAACGCGAAACAGCCGTTCTCCAGAATCTCCACTTTACCCGGAGTTTAAGAGAGTTTCGTTTTCAGAAGCAAATTCGCCGTTTGCATGTAAAAGTTGGGTACAAACGAAGAACAATGCCTCCGTTTTTAAAAGTAAATGTAAAATATAAATGGAGTCGAAGTTGTATTTGGAGTGATTCATGCTTGTTGGATTTATCTTGAATCGCTTATTTTCAAGATGCAATTTTGCCAATCAGGCCCTGTTTTCACCACTAGCCGCATACACCCACTGCTCTTACTTCGTTCTCCATTTTTATTTTCTTAATCAGTGATATGTATAGGATTTGGCAGCACTCCGTAATCTTTATGGTACAAATGGAAAAAAAAATCTGCTACTTACTGCTGTGATTTGTAGCTATCCATCGGAGGTGCTACATGGCTACATGGCTCTTTGTTGTAGTGACGCTTACAGTGACCCCATTGCGCAATTTTCTAATGCAGAAATCAACTTAAAATGTGCAAATTATGACAAAATGATCCACCAGACAGAACGTGGAACGAATACTCCCAATGCGCACTTATCGGTGAGTTTAGAACAGCGGAGTTTTGCTGACTTCTTATTTCTGGCTGTGTGTCGCTCAGAACGTTTTTTCTTTCTTTTTCACCCTTAATTTCGATTGCTTCTACTTTGGCGCCAATCCCAGAGGACCCTAACCAGATTACACCGACCTTTTCCATCTTCTCCATTGCCCTTCCCTGTCCGCCACACTGAGGTCGGAGAAGGTTGTTTGGGACACTGGGGTCGAGCGAGAGGAGACATGTGCACACGGTTTAATGGCCGAGTGCTGCTGAGGCGCTGAATCCGGGGCTCAGAAATGCTTATGTCAGCTCTTCTCTGACTCGCAAACACACACAAATGCACACAAACGCACACAAACGCACACTGACCAGCCGCTGTGCCTCGGGGAAGTCATCAAAAGTTCAGGGGTTCAAATGAAAAAGACTTAGAGCCACCGGACGTACTGCTGTTAGAACATGAAGAAGCATTTCCTCCTCGGACTCCTCTGCGCCGGCCAGTTGACATTTATATTTGTCTGGTTGCTATTTTGTTTTCTCATAATCTACTATGAAATTACAATTGTTTTTTTCTCTTGCATTGTCTCCATCTTCTTCATAATGGATTTAAGCAACCAATTTTCAGAAGCTGGTGATCAATATGAGCATTATGAAATTATTGGTGCGTGACTGATCCTCCGAATATTCTTGTCTCTTTTGAAATGTTAAAAGTTGGTTGGGGGTCCGACATTTGCTTGTTTCTATGGATATGCTGTTGCTCTGCCTGGGATGTTCCACGGTATGACATACACATCTATATTTATTCATTTTTACTGCTTCAGTTTTTTTCTGTCGAAGTTTCGCTGTATTTTGTGCAATGACGATAAATCAAATCTAATTAAACAGCTCTATCTTACCTTTATTAGTAGTTTTAAAGCTCTGAAACACATGGAAAAACAGGCATTCTGACTGTGAGCGGGGTCGCCTCTCCACAGATCAGACCCGTAACTTGGTCTACTGTGGTCTCCATGAAGACTGACAGGTTTAAAGCCATACTGTGAAACATTCCAGACAAAACAATAACTTCTCCATCTCGAAAGGTATTAAAGGGGTTCTCCAACAGAAAAAGTTCCACAATAAGCGTTTTAGCAGTTTTTTTGTTTTGTTTTTTGTGAAGTCACCCAGGTTGCTGTGGGTTATGCTAATATGTTTCTGTCTAGTATCTTTGCAACATCAGCGCTACAATTTATGATAATGTATTCAAGTAAAATAGGGTATTAGAAGGTTGAAGTTGGGTTGAGGTTAAGGACACTTTATTTTCGCTTGTAGGAAAATATGTCTTCTGTATTTGACTCCTCCTTCCCCTGGAACAAACAGTTAGAACCATCTAAACATGTTGTTCCTCGGCTTGACCAGGACTACCTTCACTGTCGAAGTTATTACAAGGATGTGGACGTTCACCAAACACAGAGTCACTAATTCAAATCTCGCTCGATTCGTTTGCTGTGAACATCTACGTCGACCAGTCCAGCACATTGAGACTCTTTGCATTTACTTTCCTCTTTCAAACAAACTGTTAAACTTGAAGAGGCAACTGGGGAGACATGTTTTGCCCAATTTCAGCCGTTGCCATTAACATTTCTGAAGCTAACTGTAGGCACTAATCTGTTAGAAGCCCTGTTACTCAAGTTCCAGCTAATCTGAGCTTTTTTTTTTTTAACACAATTTCACCAGAAAGAGCTGAGTTGGTTTGAACTACGATGGGTGAAATGAATTGCTGTTAAACAAGTCTCTCGCACATAACATTAATAATAAGCTAGCTAGCATTAGCCAAGCATTAGCCTAGCATTAGAATTCATCGCTCTCAAGCACCTACACTGCAAAAAAAGCTTGGCCAAAATGTTACAGTTCATCACTCTCAAGCACCTACATTGCAAAGAAATATAAACACTTAAATTTCTCAAACTTAAAAGTAGAGTCCATGCTGCAAGATCATTTTACTTGACAAGTTCGCTTAATATAAACTACCTGTAAACTAGAATTAAGCAGGATCAGAACTAGTAAGTAGATGGTACATTTGAAAACAAGACGAATAACCTAATAGTAGTTTTAAAATCTGGGCCAAATCAGAGAAATTTGCAGCGTAAACAGGTCAATGAACGCTCATATCGACTACAAGCTCCTGAAAATGTGCTGTTTTAGATCTATTTTGTATTTTTTTCTTCGGTTTTCCTCGGCAGTGTTTGTTCACATGGGCATTGTCCATGTCGAGATGCATGTAGAACACCCCCACCGCGACGTCAACGCAAAGACGCAACAGCACTTTGAGTCTGAACCTCAGAACTTCTGGTTAATGGGTGGTAGCGTGACAGAATACGCCTCGCGGGTCATTCTTTCTTGCACGATCTCCGCTTCATCCATCTTCAGACTTCACTGTACACTGCAGGGTAACATCTGCCGCATCTATCCTGTATTCATTTTAATCAGAATTCAAAGGGCACTCATTCTCCATTCATTCTAATGCGTCTTGAGCATTTTAATAAGGCCATTCTCAAAACCGGGAAGCCGCAGCGCAGAGGGGAGTCTCCGGGGGGCGCCGCACGGGCCTGTTACCATGTGTAATTGGGCTTTTCCACAGGGACCCACTGCAGCGTATGACAGAGAATTTGAGTATTCCATTTTATCAAGCGCCAGTGGTGTGTTGGGGAGCTGGGGGCTTTCTGTCTCTGAATACGACAAAAGAAAAAAAAAAAAAAAGAAAAGGTTTGTTTCATGTGGGGTAAATGGGGAATGGGATACACAAGAAAAAAGAATGCTGTTGTTCTATATCTGTCTACAATTCCTATAAGGGCAAGTGTATAAGAATTGTTATACGTTTGGTAGAAAAAGTTTTGCGTGACAGTGGTTAAGGCAAAGAAGCAACGCTCGGTTAACAAAAGGGTAAAGAACTTATAAATAATGCAGCGTTATTAACATTGAATGACTCTAAAATTACACCATATCTGATGTACTGTGTGGAAATTTGGGGGTCAACATGTAAAACGTACTTACAGACATTCATTTTACAGAGAGAATTATCACCAACAGTCATTATAGAGCCATCCAACCCATTATTTGTTAAACTTAAAGTAATGAAAACGCAGGATATTGCTGATTTAAGTATTCCCAAAGTCATGTATAAAGCAAAGTGCAAAGTGTTACCTGTAAATACATGTATACGAAGACTGTTTGAGATGAGAACAAGCCAATACAATTTAAAAGGAACCTATATCTTTAAAAGAACGAGATTGAGAACCAAGGTTATGTAGCGTCACTGTGAAAGGAGTTCATTTAATCAAAGGAACAAGTACAATAATGGCATTTAAAAAATACTTAAAATACAGTGCAATATGTTTGAAAAAGTATTGCACATGAAAATGATGATCTCTGGTCACAATTGATTATTAATTGCGACCGGACTGAAATTAAATGTTTTGAAGTAACTCTCTGTGCTAATGTATTGTCTGGAAAAGGGAAAGTTAACATAAGATGACTCTTTCTGCTCCTTTTCATTCATTTCTTGCATTTGGATGTTGTGACACGGTTGATGTTTTATGAATGAAATAAAGAAATAAAAACTTGAAATCAACAGTGTAACTTTCTAGAGGTCACCATACTTTGGAACGTTCTCCATGGAGATAGATACGTTTTGTGTCCTATTGTGGAAGATTACGGCCAAAAAAATGTCCATGGGAGCAAGCAGATGTGAATAAGAGTCATGTTTGTGGAGATGCAAGAAGAAGGTGTGTTTTTCCAAATAGTCCAGTGCAATAAACACAACGCACACACAAAAACGGTCAGGAAGTAACACCTGATTTATAATTCAAAGTTAATGTGACTTGAAGGGCAAAGCATTAAATAACACAAAAGATTTGGTGTTTTTGGATGATACACACACAAAAAAGCATCATATTTGAAGGAGTTGTGCAAGAATCTAACTCAAATAAGAGCAATGTTACGTCAATAATAATATGACTCAAGAAAAGTACTAGTTGTACAAGTACAAGTTGCTAGAAAAGTACAATTTCTTAAAAACAAAAGTTACATACCAGGGTTTTAATGAGATTTTTGGTTTAAATAAAGGCTGATAAGTGCAGAATGATACCAGCTTTTTTTCAGTGATGCATGTATCAGAATCAGAATGTATTTGTCATTTTGGTATAAATAAATACACAGAGATGAAACACTGCACTCAGGTCCAGGTCAACAGCAGCATAAATATTCATAAAAGGAATAAATATCTAATGTGAAATACAGAATATGTCAAATATGTACAACGAAAAAGCTCAGTGATCACCTGTCATTTAGAAAAAAATCCAATTTTTCTCACTTCAGGCTCAGATTAACAGAGTTTAGTCCTTCTCCTGTGGTATTGTTCTCCTTTTTTACCTCATAAGTTGCCATGAGTGTCCCTGATTGGTTAATCCACCCGTCAGTCACGATCATCTGAACTCCAGTGCCCAGACTCAAATCTCCTTCAAGTATTGGAGATGAGATCGTGGTGGTGACAGTGGCTAAAAACAGGAGTGGAGGATCGATTCGTGCTCAGACAAAGCTCTTCGCCCTTCAAAACGCTATAAAAAATGGTGTGTTGCTTCTGCCGGTCCACCAGGGCAGCTTTGGCAACAATAGTAACTTACGACCACCAAGTATAACGTGAAGAAATAATGACACACATCGCATGTCGAAATTCAGAACGTACTTGTAACTATGAAAAGCCATGCCGAGATAACCAGTTTACGTCCGTTCTATCGCCTTGTAACAGCGGCTGAATGTGTGGAACATGGCGACCCACGGTGAAAGCAAGCAGAAACGTGATTGCAAATTCTTTTCACCGGAGCGCTACTGTGACTGTATATAAAGGGCCAGCAGGTTCTTAATTTCTAATCAAGACTATATTTTATGTTTTGAAAATCGCTTTCGCTTTTTTCAAGTTACATTTGATTCTTTCCCAGAAGTAACTTTGCTTGAAACTTGTACTTTTGAAAGCATTGCACAGTTGATGGGCAAATTTGAGTTAGTTAGTAGGAAAAGGTACATACGTGGTCAAAGGTGGGTAGAGTTGCCAAAAACTGTACTTGAGTAAGAGTAACTTCAAAATATTATTACACAAGTAGAAGTACAATGTAGTGGTCCAAGAAATTAAGTAAGTAAGAGGTAAATAAGAGTAGAAAAGTCTTTAGTAAGTGGTTTTAAAGCTTTTATACCTAGAAAAACCTTGAAAAACCAGCATTCCACTCCACAGATCTGACCTGGAACGTGGTCTGGTTAGGTCTTCGTGAAGATAGAAAGGTTTCATTCTAAACTGTGTAAATCTCCATGGAGAAAAGTATTTGACGGACACTCTACGAGAAAAGTTACACAATGCACCTTTAGAGAGTAACTGTCGGGAAGAAACATCTGATTTATAATTAGTGTAACTTGAAGGATAAAGCATTAAGTAAAGCACAAGATTTGGTGTTTTCACATGATAGATACACACAAAAAGTAGTCATACACTGCTTGGCCAAAAAAAAAAAAAGGTCACACGCTCTAATATTTTGTTGGGATTATTTTGATAAGCTTCTGTTATGTCACAAGATTTATTTCCATCCAGTGTTGCATTCATTTTTCACCAGGATCTTGCACTCATGATGGTCGAGTCTGAGCGCTGAGCAAAGCTTCTCCAGCACATCCCAGAAATTCTCACTAGGGTTAAAGTCTGGACTCTGTGGTGGCCGATCCATGTGCGAAAATGACGTCTCGTGCTCCCTGATCCTCCTCTTTCACAATCAGAGCCCGATGAATCCTGGTATTGTCATCTTGGAATATGCCCGAGCCATCAGGGAAGAGAAAATCCATTGATGGAATAACCTGGTCATTCAGTATCTTCAGCTGACCTCAGTCTTTGAGCACAAACCGTTGCTGAACCTCCACCTGAACAACTGCAGCAACCCCAGATCAGAGCACTGAGTTCCAGGTGGTGATTTTTTTTTTTTTTGGCCTGGCAGTGCAAGAATCTTTAACTGAAGTAAAAGTACTGTTACATCAATAAAAATACGACTCAAGTGTCCCGCTATAAAAGTACAATTTCTTTAAAAAGTTACTCAAGTAAAAGTCATCTGACCACTTGGCCATTTCCATTTGGTTATGAACTGAGAAAAATTATTCATTTAGGATTTATTTGAATATTTGACTTAAGTTTTGCCCTTGAAGCTGCATTGCCTAAAAAAAAGCAGGAGCATGTTTAACTAATGGACTGATCTCAGCAGGACTCCTCAGGGCCGCTCAAAATGACTTTCTTTTTTATTCTGCCGAGTTTAATTTTTGAACAAAGGCAGAGTGAGGCAATGCTTCCTCCGAGCTCCCATATTACTGACTGACCACGACGGGGAGTCTGCTGTTACTCAAGGACAAATTACACTCATACTCTTTTGGCTATGGGCGCTGTCAGTATAGATCGTTTATTACAGAACCGAGGATGATCAAATTATAAATATGATCTACGTGTTTAATATCCTGCTTTTTCACATGCACATCGGAGTATTTACTGGTTAATCTATGACCATAAGGACGAAATCACGAATACAAGCGGCTTAGAGACGGGGGACCCAGGACAGGCTGGAGGGATTATGTCTCTTGGCTGGAGACGCCTGGGGATCCCCCCGAGGAGCAGGAGGAAGAGTCTGGGCATCGCTGCTCAGACTGTGGCCTCCATCACTCAGTCCCAAAGTTTAATTACAGAGGAACAGACATGCAAAGTGTTTTTTTTTTTCTTTTTTTCTCATCATGGAAGTTGTGGGTTGAAGATTCTTAAACTGTCAAAGAAAATCTCATGGAATATGGGGCAGTCGCTTAAGTAGTAGAGCTAATACCCAGTTGCTTTGTGGTTGTTTCAAATGTGCTATATAAATAAACTTGAAACGCATTGATCCGCTCATTGCTTTGAACTATATATACTGTTGTTGTGCCCTCGAGCAACACTGACTGTTGAGTGAACGGAGGCGAATGGAAAGGTCATCACTGCAGACGCTACACCGATCCTCCTCACGCTCCATCCTTCTCTCAATCATGAACGAGACCCCGAGATTCTATACCACCTGGAGATGGAGCCACCTTTTTCTGGAGTTGGAGCTGATTTTCACCACAGCTGCTTCACACTCCGCTCACACCGCCCCAGTGCATGTTGCAGGACCTGGTTTGATGAAGCAATCTGGATGTCATCATCTGCAAACAGCATCAAAACAATAAAAAGAACCAGTGACAAAGAACATCTCAGTTGGAGTCCAGTCCACCCTGGGAACAGCTCCTGCTCCTGCTCCTGGACAACCCCAGATCCCACACGGTATGAGATTATTTTCCAAAACAAATCATTTTTTGTTTTTTGAGAAAACTAGAAACAACTATATTACTGGTTAGCTCAGTTTAACACCAAAGACCAAACTCAGTGATTTAAAAAAATATTCATACTTTTCAAGATAAAATCATATAACTGCAAAAAATAAGAACCTTGACTTCTGATAAACCTGAGGACAACGTGAATGAATCAGCCAAAGACATCCAAGTGTTGGAAATTATTATTAAAAACACTTGAATAAATACACTTTTCGTGTATTTTGAACGAGTGAAAAGGGAACGTTAAGTCTTTTCAAAATCACATATAATTTTGATCGTGAGTCGTCATCAGTCTATAGCTCTGTGCCCACACCGCGAGCAGCCGCTATACTGTGAAACACAATATAAAAGCCTTTCTGATTGTGTCCTGTGACATTTCTTAATACACATTTTAGATCCTGTCATGGATTTTCAGTAGGCTACATTCAGGGCTACCAATTCTTCCTGGATTAAGTTATTACCGCTGATTCCAAAAACATGGCCCAGATGGATTGGTATATTCAAATGTCTCTTCATGTCAGCGGCCGATAAGAGACAAAGCACAAATGATGAACATATTAAAGCGTGTGTCAAGCTGATAAGATGTACCAGAGGAACGTGGTGGTGGTGGAGGCCAAAGTGAATGGGCTGGAGATAAGTCAGAGTGATGGGGAGATGGTATTCCCAGATTGGAAGCTTCCTTTGGGAATGTATGTGAGATAGTGTGACCTCCAGATAACCCCACACCCGCTTTGGGAGATGAAGAAGCAGAAATGTGCTCGCTAAAGTAAATTAAGTTAAAGGATCGACTATCTGTGGCTAGTTTGAACTACTTACAAGAAGAAAACATAAAAGTATAAGGGTGTGGGACCACAACTATGGGCGTGAGCTTTGGGGAATGACCAAAAGAACTGACTATTCTCCCAAAAAAAAGGACAAAAACAAAGCAAAACTGGGTGGAGAGGCCATACTTTCCCTTTGCTGCTTGTCTAAATTGAGAGCGGACACATCCAAACACATGTTGGTTATTTGCCTCTCAGTTTCTTACCCTGTGTAGTTGAATTCCTCTCCTAATCTCCCTAATATAAACTGGACTGCGTTTCCTAAAGATTTCCTATTAGAATCATATAATAAGGGAATTTTACTTCTGCTATCATAACATTTATCGCCATGTTACCTTTCATTGTTTTGAGAACGCTATATGTAGATGTTTTATAGTTTCACTTTCATTTTTGAGTCTCTACTCCCTTCGCTCCCTGCATTAATTCATTATTCAACACAATCAACATGCATATATGTATGAAACTACTGCAGCTTTGTCAAGTTGTTGTGTATATTGTATATGTTTTGGATAAGGAATGTCGTGTTGGAGCATTGGATAGAAATTTAAGGGAATTGTAAGGGTCCAAGAGAGATCGCTAAATGACTCAAACATGCATGGATGGCATTTAAAACCTCATTATGCAACGTTATAGTAATAATAATAATAGTAGTAATAGTAGTAGTATTAATAGTAGTATTAAGTATTAATAGTAGTAATAGTAATAATAGTAGAAAAAAAAAATAATAATAATTGCATAATACCCCATCTTATTCTTATTATTGCCTTCTGATCCGAAGGTTGGCAGTTCAAATCCCGGTCTCGGCATAAAAAACATCATTGGCTGAATGGTCAAATGCACTGAGCCATTCCGCTGTGATCCCACCTCCCGCAAATGAACGCTGTGAATGAATGTTGTTGTGTCCTTGGGCGAGACACTTAACCCACTTCGTTCCCAGTGTCTGTGTACACTGGTGTATGAGTGTGTGTGTGTGTGTGTGTGTGTGTGAATGGGTGAGTGGTTCCTTGCTGTAAAGAGCTCTTAAGGTGGAAAAGTGCTATAGAAAATGCGACCATTTCACACTTCCTGGGTTTACCTGCATTTAGATCTGTTTAAATTGGACTACACCTGTTAGTTGTGTTTTGTTTCATTCACACATCTTTAACGCACATTTTTTTTAGGCTGAGGTCATGTGATATACTGATGGATTCCCCACCTTGTGATGTCACGCTCCACTGGGTTTTTAAACTCCATACACCTTCACTACAATCATAAGGATAATTTCAGCCCTGGAATTGCCAATCTGTACTGAACAAAAGGTAAAAGGAGCTGTTAGCTACCACTAAAACTGCCACTGCATGACATCACAAGGTGGAACAGAGCCTTTTGAGCTTATCTCCACAGAGTAATAATAAAGAATTCTTCAAATGTGTGAAAGAAACAAAACACAACTCAAGGTCTGTTTTGCAAATTTCTTTGATCTGGCCAAAATTTTAAAACTTGTATCAGGTTATTCATCTTGTTTTCAGATTTATTCTCTACTTACTCGTTCTGAGATTCATTCTAGTTTAGAGGTAGTTTATTTTAAGATAACTTGTCAAATAAAATGATCTGTCCATGCAGCAAGATATTTTCACTACTTGTATTCATTTTCTGATAGATTTAAGAGTTTGTATCTTAAGGTTTTTGCAGTGTAACAACATAACGCAGCTAAAGTTCACAAGAGTTAATTTTGCGTAATACAGGAGCTTATAATTCTCTACGTCATAAAGAATACAATTGCGTAGCTACTCCAGACATCAGTAAAAACAGTCTGTCCCCGTGACAGATCGGATTCATATTTTCTGTTTGCGCACAACATTCCAGCGCTTCACCCCACTTCCTTTTATCACCGCTCGGCTTCCGCGATTAAAAATGAATGAGAACTTTCTTTAGCACGGCCATTTTCACCCACTCCGCCACTCATGCGTGAGATCAGCGCTTTGGGTGAGTGAACTGGAGGTGTGCACGCTTAACCTGCCAGGGCCATGACACTAGTGGATGTGGGGTTAGCGCTGGGTTAGTTTGTTTGGGTCAGATGGAGTTCACCGGGGACTACGCCGGGGTAAAGGAGGCGAGACTGGGACGTGCAGCAGGATTCTGGGGTTTAGGTGTGAGGGCGGGTGGCGTGTGGGAGCCATGGGAATTGTTGTCCGGCACAAATAAAAGCTTGAGAAGGGAGAGCGTTTCAGGAATTGTAGGTAAAAAGTGCAGGTGATGTAATATTTTCAGCTCCGTGGGATGAACTCAATATTATCTCTTCTACTTATACTTTTCCTCCAGAATTCTTTACTTTACTTTCTAAAGAGAGCTGTAGTGGGTTAGCAGGGTGGAATGTACCGAAGTAAAAGTGCAATTCTTAAGTTAAGTGAAGATACCTAAAACTTTACTTTGGTCCATTTTACGATGGATACTTTTTACTTTTGCTTCCATACTGTTGACAGCATATATGTGTACTTTCTACTCCTTTCTACTACTAAAAGTAAAAAGTACTTTTCTTTATGGTTTTAGACCATTTCCCATTTTGAGCAAACCAAATGCACAAAAACAGAAACATTAAGAAATTGCCTGCATTCTTTATTTTGAGGCTTCAATTGTTATAAAAAATCTCTGTAAAGTACTTTTTACTTTTTATTCTAAATACATTTTTAAATAGGCACTTTAATGGTTTACTTACATCAATTTTTCCACATGATACTTTTACTTGAGTAATCTTGTGCCCCTCTATGATCTACCTGTACTTTTACTTAAGTATCAAATTCACCACTGTGGCTTAGATAGGCAACCCAACTTAGAAATGTGCAAGTTTATGCAGTACAATTTTTTGAACTGCAGTATTTTTCCATTTGTGGCAAAAGGAAAATAAAGTTGTCAAC
>KN505482.1:13257-49541 GCA_000787155.1 Scartelaos histophorus
TAGCGGTTTCAAAGAGGAAGAGGCTTAATCATATAATGTGAGTCAGTCAAAGATAATGTCCGACTTCTCCTCCTCCGCCGTGCACACAGAAGAAGTCTTTGTTTGCAAGGAATTAGCCAAACGGATGCCAGTATGAGTTCGGGCAGCAGAAGTTAAAACGCTTGCTTCTTCCTGCTCGGTCTCAAAGGTGTTGACAACTTCCCAGAGCACATTCCACGCCGAGAAACACACCGAAAATAACATTTGAGAAAGGAAAGAGGAATCTACTCCACAAGAACGAGCAGACGGATGCGTGTATACGGGCCGTGACTCAACTGAAAAACTCTGCACGGCTGGATTTGAATAAACAAGCTTTGTATGGATTTGCTATAGCCATTCTTTGGACTAGACTGGAGTAAATAGAAATTGAAAGGTTTTAAAAGATTAATTCAAACTAGCGACGCTTTTCTGCCGTACAAATTAGTCATCGGCGACGCATTCAAACTAGCATCAATACTAGACACTCATTTGAACAAGTACTGAGACTAAAAATGCCACATTCACAAGACAAAAATGGACTTTTCTTGAACAGCTTTAGAATGATTTTAAGGTAGACTAGTTAATAGATCCATGAACCTCTATGGAACCTACCTGGACAACTGACAGTGCAACAAATGGCATCACAAGGTGGAACAAAGTGTTTTCTGGTTGAGAGAAAAAGCTTAAAATATCAAAGAACACTGCTATTATAGGAAAAACAAAGCCTATACTGCACTGCAAATCTCTGCTCATTTTATATTCTTCTTTAGTCTTACCATATTTATTTTATTTTGTGGAAATATGGGGAAATACATGCAAAACTACCCCACTTTTTATATTACAGAAAAGTTTGCTGAATTGCGTACAATGTAAAATTTAGAGAACGTTACGAATCCACTGGTTCTAAACCCAACAGTCTTTAAATAATTTTTTACCAAGCAACATTGTAAATATATTCAAAGAGAAGAGTTAAATCTTTAAAAAAGTAAAAGTTAGAACAGTTCGAAAAATGAGTTTGGCTATAAGTGGAGTATATTTATGGAATGGACTTGGAGATAAGTATAAAAATGTGCAAATATTAATCATTTTTAAAACTTTTTAGAGACGTACCACCAGGAAACCAGATATTCATGAATTGATATTAAGTTATTATTGATAATATATTATAAACCTGTGTCTATTTGTCTTTTGTTGCTGTTATTTTCATCTCATTTATCGAACATGTAGATGAAATATTGTAAATTATAGGGGTAGAATTAAAATAAGCTACTCTCTTTTTGAAGTTTGAATGTTTTTAGTGATTTTGTTCTCTTTATTTTGTTTGTTTCTTATGTGAATGCTTGGAGAGGCCTTTATACCGTTTTAAAAAACTAATTATAACTCTAAATAACACTCTAAATATGCAGGGTTTGTGTGTTAAATATGTACAAAACTCCAGGCGTAATACAAGCCCTTTAATGCATGTGATAATCCCTGTTTTCAGTGTATTTCTATATATGTTAAGTCAATAGCGAAAGGTTAGGATTAGTTCATTTGCGATCTATTACCGCACTGAAGTAGAGCAGACAAAACCATCTCATAATATTGTCGATCACCACAGTAAAATGCCAGTCTACATCTTCCCAAATAAACTTCAATATTGACTTCTGCAACTGGCTGAAAAGTTGTCTACTTTTATGGATGGCATCAAAACGTCGGACAAAAGCCACAACAAAGCCCGGGCCCAAATTGCTGTATTGATTTTTTTTTTTTTTCTTTCGACAAGTCCGAAATCTCCTCACCTTGTCTTTTCTTTTTAACTCCATTTTAAAAGCACACAACAAAACATCAATTCCAACTTTGCCTCTTTGGAACGGCCTTGTGGTCAGCAGTCTGTCCCTTGCACTTTATTGACACTATTTTGACAGAACCGCAAAGTTCCCATCCAAAAGTACACTCGGAAAGCCATACCGCCTCCGCCCAGACAAAATAGACTTGGCTTGGCCTTGCTAGCCCGGTCGTTGGCATTTGCGGCTTGTAAACAATATGGCGGGTATTTTTAGTGACACTGCAGTTGAATCGAAATCGCACTTTGAAAGGGTGGACCATAATTTCCTCCACAAACAATAAAATATCATATCTTACTCTGCATAAAACTGTTTACCCTGTAGTTTAAATCTCGACAAACCATAGACTGTGTAAAGATGTCGACTAAGCGAGCGTGACGTCACCCGTAAAGCTGGAAGTTATGGGGTGAATTTGGAGTTCCATGTCCAGTTTATGGAAAAAATCGTGAAATCAAAAGACCGGAATCATGCGGAGTGGGTTATTACGAACATTTTAAAGCCAAAATGACGAGGACGATGGCAGCAGTTTCAGAGGAGTGACAGTTTTTCCATGTAAAGTCAATTGGAGCCGATGGAGCCGAATCGCTACCACGTTAGCTATGTCCATTTAGACTAAAATGTGACTCTTGTTTGTCAATTCAAATTTCAGTCTTTTTGTCAATTCTTCTGGACGCATTTATAATCTGAAATTTTAACAAAACCTAATTAAAAGATTACTTAATGATTTTACCCAAATTATTATTCTAATTCTGTAATTTCAATTTATTAAAAGTTTGCTCACAACCCACAAACTTATAATAAAACTGCACAGTCACATTTTATGCGGTTTTCTCCCTCATTTAAGTGTTCAAATAAAGCTTTATGTATGTTCTATAGGTATCAAGAAAGCCAGAAAAAAATAATAAATAAATCCTGTAATGGAGACTCAACCCTTTAACACCAGGATTTATATAGATGTATATTTAAAAAAAAGTTTTGTGTGTTTTTTTGTATTTAAGTAGATGGTAGAGATTATTAATTTGACAAAAAAATAAATAAAAAAAATTGGAGAATTGAGTATGTTGCAAATTTCTGGCAACAAGAAACAGGTTTTTGCACATAAGGTGCTGCATATGCACAACAGGCATTATATCTTTATCCATATTTATGACAGTCGGCGTTATGCTAAAATTGCAAATATCAAGCCAATACATCACTCTATCTCTACTGCAAATTTAAGTTAGTTCAAAAGTTTGTGTAGCCAATCCCTAACAAATAATGTTTACGGATTAAAAATTTGTATATTTCTTCCAAAAACGTGAATCTCCCATAGAGTTATATTGGTGGTTTTCATGTTCTATGTGATAATGTCAAAAAAAGGCTATTTCCCTCACTTTTTTTCCTATTGATGATATTATTATTCGTAATTAGACCCAAGAACTCACTGTACTGCCACAAAAAATGCATCCAGCCATATTCACGTTAGCTGCCCTCGTCTGTATTAAATAATAAAAGTCTATAGCATGTTCTGATGTCGTCTGAAAACCCACCAGGCCAAGCCAGATTAGGACAGCTACCTGAATGCAACCTGCAATCCATATTTCCCAAATTGCTCGAGCTTGCTTTGATTCTGAGAGGCTCTATTTGCGATGCAGCGCGAATGAGGTGTGATCAAGCCTATGCTAAAAAACTAATGGAAGAGAGAAGTACGTAGGTGAGTGCTCTTGGCTATCTGTGAAAAGGGAAAAAACAAGCAGTCTTGCAGAAGAATTTCCAGCGCGCGACTAAAAGCGGAGAAGTGAAGCTAGACAAAACACTAAAAGCATGGCCCAGAGGAGGAGAGAGGAGAGAGAAGCTATTGTGGGTCTAAAGGAGTCGTAATGCACAAACCGAATGGGATCGGACAGAGGCTTTCAAAAGTGCTGCAAATAGGTTGATGGTCTAGAGTGTTTGTTGAAATAAGATCAGCAAGTGGATTCAAATGGGACGTCATCATAATTTCCCTTGTTTGTTGTAAGTAAGAGCCATATCGCATAAGTACAACCGACTTTATACTTATGGTTTAGTCTCCGATTGATGGTTTCATGTATTTATTGGCGTTGATTTTGAGATAAACCTAAAAACGAATGAAACTTTTTATTTGATCTTAAATGTGCATTGTGCGTTTTCTGGTGGAGGATCCATCAAATGCTTTTCTTCGTAGAGATGTTTTTGTCTCTTTTTGTCTGGTTTCACAGTATGGGGTATGTTAAATCTTTCTGTCGTCATAGAAACCAAACCAGACCAAGTTACAGGTCAGATCTGTGCAGAGAAAACCCCGCTCACCGTCAGAATCCCTGTTTTTCTAGACATTTTTGAGCAGTAAAATCACCTGTAATTGAATAAATGTAATCTAGAGCTGTTTAATGTCATACTGTGGAACATTCCAGAGAGCAATGACGTATCCATAGCAACCAGCAGGTGATGGATTCCCAAGCAAAATGTTACATAAGTGTCTTTGAGAGTCTTTAAGTTCAGGAAATTCGCAAGCAAATTAAGCTGATCACGAAAACTAACAAAAGCTAACAACAACTAACATGGTAACGCGCACTTCCTGATTAAACACAGTCAAATTAGATGCAAATGGACTTGTTTTGACTTCAATAGCTGCTTATAAAATATATTTGTACTGGGCCAAGACAAATTGGGTACAAATACTTGGGGAAAAAGCTCAGTACACAACAAAGTGTAGTAAGATAACGAAGCTATTCAAAACGTAAAATCAACCATACGATAGCCAAAAGCAAAGAGCTGATCTAACACAGAACCCTCTTACGTCTTTATTTTAACCAAATGTCAGTTTACGACGAGATTAGATGAGCTTTACAAAGAAAAGAAAAGCCACAATTTTATAATTCCATTTTACAATCCTCTTTGAGTGTTCTTTGTCAACCAGCCAAAGGAAAACAATGCAGCATCTTAGTTCCAGCACTTAGTTCCAGCTCTGGTTGATGTCGAAACAAAGAGCGCTCAAATATATGGTACATTTTTTACAACAAACTATTTCAAGCGCGGTGATTGCGAAGATAATTTCCCAAGAAAAAAATAATAAAAAGTAAAATTCGACACCAATTGCAATGAGCCCGGCGATCTTCAAAGTGTCTGCAAAGATGAAAATGATCAGATTGTTTTAAGATGATTTTTTTTTTTCAGAGTTTATCACACAAAAAGCCAGGTAGTTTATTTGGAAAGATGTGCGAAAGGAGAGCGGGGCGATCACGGAGCTCCCTTCAGAAATACCTGTATGAAAGAGCTGACAAATAAAACGAAACACATATTTGCATATCACTGGGAACAATTCTCTAAAGGCTAAGCTGTCACCTCTATGAAGCTTCAATACACTCTTACAACTCGCATCGCTGCATTTAAAAATAGGGTTTAATGCAAATCCCACTGAGAATAGATTGGGTTTAGGTAACATCACAACACTCCAAACTGTCCATAGTTTAAACTGAGCTGGGTGGTAAAAAGGAATTATGGTAAAATCGTCCTTTTCACTGTAAAAATGCGAGTTTATGCTTTTTATCTGGGCCTATCCACATGAAACAAAAGAAAAAAATAAATCTAGTGTCTTCTCAGTGGAAAAACGAAAGACGAAATTGTGCTTTTTACTACTTTAATATAATAAAAAAGTGTCTGATTGACATAAAGCCGCAAGATTAATGTGTCAAACTTGCAAACTCAACACCAAATAAAAATAAAAATTTCAAAATATATGGACTGTCTTTTTCAAAACTGTGAATTTGGCTTAAATCTGCAGAAACTTACGGAAAATTCTGAATCCAATGCAAACTATCCAAGAGTTTCATAATGCTAAAAAATTAGGACCAATTGAAAATGAGTCGCATTTAACCGGAAACTCATAATTTAATCCTTCTGCTTAATGGTTACAGGCGCCATTTTGAGTGCTTCTCACAGTTTCAAAGATATTTCATTTCATTTTATAAATCGCGACGACAACAGCGCAAATTTCTCTGATTCCGCGAGCTTTCATGTGCCGTAAACGCCGGCTTAAAATGTTTAGGGAGGAAACGGCGAGGAAATCTGCGGCGTTTGCGAATGATCCCGCTCCTTCGCACAGACTTTTGATGTTGAAGAGGATGGAGTGGGCGGCCGTGTCTGAGCGATTTGGGAGTGGGCAGCTTGGATCACAGTTGGTTTGTGGAATTTGATGCGCGACATCCCACAGCACGCTCGGAGCTACCGGCGCTGGGCGAGTGTCGGCTAACATCACATCCAAGATACACTTAGGCCGATCTGACAAACAAAAAGAACTAAGGGTTTTTTATTTGCCTCGGTAAGATGGACGGCTAGTAGTGGCTGCCTAAAGGAGACGTGTTAGTGGCTGGTCTTGGGTAAAACGGTATCTTTATAGGACGAAAACATTGGTTAAGGAAGATAAGACCTATTTCTTTTAGGACAATGGCAATGCAGACTGAAAACAAAATGCTTTAACAGAGCAGAGCAACAAGTACGCCATTTTTAAGAAAATAAAAGCATGTTACTGTTACACTTACTTGCCACCTCTAGAAAGTTACATACTGTCCATTTAATTTATAACTCTTCAGGTTAAGTTAAAGGTGCGTTGTGTAACTTTTTGGTGAAGGGTCCATCATCTGTCATTGCTCTGCCTGGAATGTTCCACAGTATGGCATTAAACCTCACATTTATTCAGTTACAGATGGTTTTATCGCTCAGAGATCTCTAGAAAAACAGGGATTCTGACTGAGCAGGGTCGCCTCTCCACAGATCTGACTGTAACTTGGTCTGGTTTGGACTCCATAAAGATTGAAAGGTTCAGAATGCAGCTTTAAATAGGAGCAGTTTTATTAGATTAACTTTAATACAATACTAAATAACAATATCATCTGAATAATTATGTTGAACAATATACAACTAGTTTATAGACACACACTGCAAAAAAGCTTGACAAAACACTTAAATCTATCAAAAAATGACTTAAAAGCAGTGAAATTATCAGTCCCTGCAGCAGGATAATTCTATTTTATCTAGTTAATCTTAAAATAATCTGCCTCTAAACTAGAATTAATCCAATTCAGAACTAGTAAGTAGATAATACATTTGAAAACAAGATGAATAACGTGATATAACTTTTAATATCTTGGCCAGATCAGAGAAATTTGCAGTGCACAAATAAATGTAATATATTGATTACATAATAGTATGAATCATTATTTTTTCCAAACCCAGAATTTGTTTTTAAGTCGAGTTTTCCTACATTACCAGTCCGTTCTCTCTACAATGGCCCATTATCACACCCACAAACAAAACGTTAACTAACCCTACACCGCAAGCTAATCCTATAAAATCATTTAGAGAAAAGCCCAGCTGGCCCGGCCTTGAACCTGCATCTGCTGCGGATACGATTACATAACCATTTACAAGGCGTTCCAAGGTCACGAGCGGCTCCCACATCAACCCAAAAAAGAAAAAAAAGGTAGAAAGGGAGCACCCACGAACTGTCCGCCCCCGCAGTCCAGCTTTGATTCATGCACTGCCAGCTCATCGGTGCGTAGTGGGCTCCGGGCCTGGCAGCGAAGAAAAACGGTATTACGGGATGTCCGAGTGCGGCGGGGGAAGGGGAGGGGTGGATCGGTCCAAAGCAGTGACCCTAATCCTTACGGGCATGTCCTGATGTTGTACAGCGTTTTCAATTAGCACGAGCTGAATATGCATTATAGTGGGAGAGCGGCGGCGCAGTGCAGGTGAAATAGATCATATTATAAAGCATTAGGGAGGGGGGAGCGCCGCCGTTTGCCAGACGTACGTGTAGAGTCGAAGTGACAGGTGCAAAGACCGCCTTGCATCGCGGTGTCGACTCGTATCAGGTCACAATACGGCAGGAAGCTAACAAGTCCGAATGTTTTGTGATTTAAGATGATCACATTGGTAATTTGCATATAACGCTACAAACCTGGTCATTTTTGTAATTTGTCGGTGTCTGTTTCTTTAGATTTCCAAACTATTCTATTCTGTTTTTTTCTTTCTCTGTACACTGACGATTTAAAGGTGCATTATGTAACCTTTCTGGTTTGAGTTCGCCTGATCGCATCCACGAAGATGTCGGCGCTTTGCCTGGAATGTTCCGCATGATGGCATTTATTTCCTTACTATCCATTGCCAAACTTACTGGCAGTGGATACGTCCTGGCCTCTATGCCTGTCCGTCCATGGGAGTGGATCTCTGCTTCACTTTGGTTCTCCTCGAGGTTTCTCGGGTTTTTTTCCCACTGGGTTTTTTTTCGAGTTTTTCCTTGCTGATGAAGGAGGGTCTAAGGACAGAAGATGCTGGGACAATTATCCATTTGAATCCTTTTTGTTGGACATTCTGTATTTTTGAATTATTCATTAAATTAAATCTTATTCTGCTTCATTCTCTGACATCTCTGTTTGCTAAATTAACAATTTTGTGAAGCCCACCGATATAACTGTTGTTGTGATTTTGGGCTATACAAAAATAAATTGAATAGAATTTAACGTAACAAGGAATATCAGCAAAGAAGCATTCCCAGTCGCAGTAAAAATACAGTTTGCCGGTATTTTTCTCCAATCCAAACCAATCTACTTTATTTATTTGACAGTAAATCATAAATAAAAACAATAAATAAAAGTGTTGAAATAAAAAAGCAAAATAAAAAAGCTAAAAATGATAAAACAATGAATAAAAATAAAATAAAATAAATACATAAACTAAAGCCTACATACTAAAGCATCTGTATTTGAATAAATGCAAAGAGGATGAGTTTAATGCCGTGCTGCGGAACTTTCAGAAGCAATAGCATCTGCATGGAAACAAGCAGGTAACCAACCATCAACCAGAAATATTACACTGCAGCAAAATTAAAAAATGTTCCAAAGTCTAGTCGTAGTTTAACCAAACTAGAAAATGGTGCGTCTGTTGTTAATAATGTTTTCAAAAGCATCAAAAACGATATCAACAGTATCAAATATGGAGCCTGTTCTTCAGTATTGAAATCAAGTTTGAGTTAGTACTGAGGCAACACTAATTTTTTCGTAGTTAACACAAGCACAAACCATTAAAAAAAAAGATGAACAACCAATAATAAACCAGCTGACAGAGTAACCGTTTTTACCTGTGAAGAGCTTGGTTATGGCCTTGTTCTGCCTCCGAGCTGAGCAGATGAGCAGGAGCCAGGGGGGCAGGAACTCGTGGTGGGCGGCCAGCAGCTCAGCGATGGTCCGGGGTGAAGAGGGGGTGGTCCTCTGCTCGCCGTCCCCCAGCTGACATCCCTCGTCGATAGAGTCCACCAGCAGGAAGAGGGCCTGCTGTGGAGGCTTCACACTGAGGAGAGGAACCAGGATACATCTGAAAGAGAGAGGAGAGAGATGCGTTTGTTTGTGGGCCTGGTTTGGTCCTGATTTAGTCCTGGTTATTTCTTGTTTTGATCCTGGCTTAGCACTGGTTAAGTCCTGGTTTGGTCTTGGTTTGGGCCTGATTTGGTCCTGGTTATTTCTTGATTTGGTCCTGGCTTAGCGCTGGGTAAGTCCTAGTTTGGTCTAGGTTTGGTCCAGGTTTGGTCCTGATTTAGTCCTGGTTATTTCTTGTTTTGATCCTGGCTTAGCACTGGTTAAGTCCTGGTTTGGTCTTGGTTTGGGCCTGATTTGGTCCTGGTTATTTCCTGGTTTGGTCCTGGCTTAGCGCTGGTTAAATCTTGGTTTGGTCTTGGTTTGGTCTTGGTTTGGGCCTGGTTTGGTCCTGGTTAAGCCCCGGTTTAGTCCTGGTTAAATTCTGGTTTAGTCCTGGTTTGGGCCTGGTTTAGTCCTGATTTGGTCCTGGTTAATTCCTGATGGATCCCTGGTTTGGTCCTTTTTTAGTTTAGTCCTGGTTATTTCTTGGTTTGGTTATGGCTTAGCGCTGGTTAAGTCCTGGTTTGGTCCTGGTTTAGAACTGGTTTAGTCCTGATTTGATCCTGGTTAATTCCTGGTTTATTCCTGGTATGATCCTGGTTTAGTCCTGGTTAATTCCTGATTTATCCCTGGTTTGGTCCTTTTATAGTCCTGGTTTAATCCTGGTTTAGTCCTAGTTTGGTCCTTTATTAGTTATGGTTTAGTCCTGATTTAGTCCAAGTTTGGTCCTTTTTTAGACCTGGTTTGGCCCTGGCTTAGTCCTGGTTTGTGTAGACTAATGTAGACTTGGTTTGGTCTTGTTCAGTTCTGGTTTTGTCATAGTTCAGTTTTTTTCCAGGTTTGGCATCAATTTTGATGTCATCTGTGTGCAAAGGTGTGTGCAGCTAGCCGACAAAGCTAACAGTGCTGACATTTTCCCGAGAGGATCACATTTTCAACATCCTCTGTACTTTTGTCACCTGTCTGTTGCTGTCAGCTCAGCTCTGGCCTCACGACTTTAGCTCTACAACCTTTCATACAAATGCACTCTCTCCCTCACCAACCATTTCAGCTGTATGTGCCAAGACTCAAATAATCCCTCATCTCCACTGCAGCAGTAGAACCATCAACCTCCTCAGCCTCTCTATCTCATCACCACCAGTGTCTAGGCCAGTATAAACTGCCCTTCCAAAACATTTATATTGCCTCCAGTCATTTAAAGTTGCAGTAGTTGTCGTAAAATCCAACACCTTTTTTCAGAATTCAGAATATAATTTTCAAAACACAGTAATATTTTATGCGCTCTTATCAACACTACAACAGTTTTAAAATTAATCAGAGTTTCTATTTTGGCATTTTTCAGTTTTTTTGATCCAATATTGACACTCAAAGGAGAATCGAGATTTTGTACAAGTTTAAACCAGGCTTACACTGTGCCATTTTTGGCCCTTTTTGAGACAATTTTTCACTTGTGCAACTCTTTTTGGGATCTGGTCGAGTTTTGGCTTATATCATGCTTCGTGTAGTATACATTTGGGTAACGAGAACCAATTAACACCTCCCGATCAGCTCCCGATCAGCAATCGTAGGTCGCAAGAACATCAAACCTGTTTGAACTCCCGTCGCCTCTTGTGAGGGTTTCACACTGCTGAAGTAGTTTGTATAGTTCGAGAACATGAATCATGAGCTGTGAACATTTAAACCCTGTGATTTGGTCGTACAGTTTGAGCTGGGGCTGAGTGAAACTATTGAAAATATCACACAATGTACACTCTGCATTAAGTGTCAATTAATTTGGCTATTAGTGTTTTTTTATATCCTACTTATAGGGCTGGGTATCGATTCAAATCTCAAGAATCGATTTGATTCCAATTCTTAAGATTAAGGATCGATTATCCCGATTCAATTCGATCCGATCCAATCTCGATTCTGGTTAATGTTCTTAAAAACATTTTTTTTAACCTTAACCTGTTTTACATACAACATGTTAAAACTAGCATCAGATTGACATTTAACAGCAGATTATGCAAGTATTGATAGTTACTGATGGCTGTGAGAGTGGCTGTAGTACTGCGATGGAAAAACTTCGCTATGTGCCTCACTCTCCCAAGCAGACGTGCAATATTCGGGAGTTTGAGACCGGCTTGCGAAGCGAGGTTGATTCTATGCACAAAGCAGCCGACGTGAGTTAGACCCATGATCTCAACCGCACGCACCATATTAGCGCCGTTGTCTGTCACGATGGGTCGATGGCGAGAGTCTGTGGTGCGAGTGCAACACAACGTGAATACCATGGACGCGACTTAGATACAAGTTTACCGGGGGAATAGGCTACCAAAAAATAATTGTATTTATAAATATTTAATAATTGATTTTTGGACGCGCGAATCGATATTGAGAATTTAATATGCGAATCGATTCAGAATCGGAAAATCGATTTTTTCAACACAGCTCTACCTACATACTTGCTACATGAGCGACAGTAGCTCAGCTGGTATCACGTTTGTCCAGTGATCTGAAGCTTTACAGTTTGAATCCCGCTCTCAACATAAACTGAACTACTGGTGTGATTCCAGCTCCCTCATATGAATGCTGTTGTGTCCTTGGGCAAGACACTTAACCCACCTTGCCCCCTAGAATCTGATCTCCCTACCGGTGATGTTTATGTCAAGAGCGAATCAGTGGACAAGCTGACCTACTGTTGCCCTAAACTGTTTGCATGCCATTTGTGCGCAATTTCAGCCTAAACCAGATCGCTTCTTCCCTTAAAAACTGAACTGAGCCCAGCACCATCCCTCACTTCGCTCCTAAACGCAACAACACCTCCGACTGCGCGTTCTCCCATCTGCCTCGGTCTTCTTCCTGTTAACCAAGCTTATCTCCCGATGCCGCCTTCTGATAAATCTTGCCTGGCTTGACGCAACACCCCATGGTCGAGCTGAAAACCAGAATGATTTTCCTGAGGCGCGCTGCTGTCAGTTCATCAGTTTCAATTGAGGGGAGTGCGTAGGCGTTTAAATACGAGCCCATCCAAAACGCATCTATTAGCGGGGCCACGGATATGAGCTCTGAGGAAGCATTTGCACAAGACACTCTCATTTATAATTCACAAGGACTGTTTGACAAAAAAAAATAAAACGAACCCAACCGAGTGCGATGTTTAGCCTTGGGAGAAGGTAAAAATAACTACTCCTAAACAAAACTCCCATTGCTATTAAAGGCAATGGGAGCTACTGACTTAAAGAATGTGAAGAACAGAGCTGGTTTAAAGGGCCCGTCTAAGCTATTTTCTGATCTACGTTATAATGTTTCTTCCATATCGCAAACGTACCTGGAGTTTTTGAGCTTTGGAGATGTAGACAGACTAATAATAAAGGGTTTTTTCATGTGTGAATAAAACAAAACTCAACTCCAGGTCTGTTTGTTGAGGAGACAACATTATAACTTTAATATAAGACTTTTAAACAAGTTATTCCTCACTTATCTAACATTCTAATTATTCACCATAATGACTTTACACAACTTTCAGAGACCAGACTGGAGTTTGGCCCATAGACTCTATAAAGAAGTGGACTAGGCAAGTGTGAAGTCACAGAAAAATGGATAAAATAGCTGAAAAGGGCTATTCTAATGTAAGTCAATGGGGCAAGTGTCAGAAGGAGCGAACTTCCTATTTGGAACGTTGCAGTTGGCATGTTGGCTGTGTTCATTTATATATATACGCTACACGCGATGGTTAGGCCGTCACGGTGAAGCAAAAACCCCATCTAGCATGCTAACTGTGCACTTCCTGATTACCGTAAAGTAAAACCGCTTTATAATCAGATGCAAACCGTGCACAGCAGGCTCATTTTGATCTCAAGAGCTGCTCATACGATGCATCTGTGCCGGGTAAAGACACATTTTCCTCAAAAACATGGAAAAAAAAATCAAAGACAGGCCCTTTAACATTGATGTTTAAAAAGATTGCAGAATGATTTGGTATTGTGCGGTAAAGGCGGGTAATTTCGGTTTTTAAAGTCGCATCAATACTCAGCCAAGTGTAAAAGTGTAGTGCTTTAAATGCTACATTAACTTCTGTCGATGCGCATCACAAGCCAAGCTGTGTTTAACTTTATGGACAAGCAAACAACACACATTTCTTCGGGGTAATGCAGATGCGCTTTATGGAATATTATTTTGTTGGTTCAAGTAAAATCCTGGATCCGCTATAACGATAAAAACACACATCCTGAAATAGATTAGAATAGTGTCCAAAATGAGTTAAAGGACCCATATTGTTTTCTAATCCATTTTATAATGTCGTTTCCTCATCACAAACGTACATAACTTTGGTGTGTATTTTCTGTTTAATTTCATTCACATGTTTAACACACAAATCCTGCATTTTTAAGCTGACAGGAAGTGCTCCACAGTTTTTAAATTACATACACATAACTACAGTTTCATGACATCACAAGGAGGAACAGAATATTTTGAGCTTTGGAGATGTAGACAGACTCAAACATGTGTGAATAAAACAAAATACAACTCCAGGTATGTTTTGTTATTTATTATAACATGGCTTGAAGCTCACAAGAGTTAGTTTTGTGTAATATGGGACACTTACTATTACATTTTCCCATTAGTTCTAACTGACTTTTTGGATATAGGAAAGTGGGTATAGAGGTGAGGTGTTTTTTATTACCATATCCCTACGTCCTGCAGCTCAACTTTATTTTTATTCAGTGTTTTGTCAATAACAAAAGAGTGGGCGTGGTGCTCATAGTGGCAAGTGAAACACCGAAAAACAAAAACAAGGAAGTTGGACGCTTGCAAAGTGGCATTTTATCACCCTTAAAATAAAGCCAGAGGAATTCAGCCGGCTCAGGTTTTGAGTTATTCCGGAGTGCGGAGCCAACAATGCCGCTGCTAAAAGACGCTCTGTGCAAAAAAGGCTTCATTAATAATTATGACGTCCACAGGTTTTTCTCACTTTCAGAAAACACACTCTTGGTATGCTAATCATTATCGACAATGAGTTTATAAGCACATGTCACGCTTTCAGAAGTTTTTCTGTCACAGTAATGCAACAAGTACTAGCATGCTAACAGTGCATTTCCTGATTTGTTGGGGATAAATCAGTTTATAATTAGATGTAGTCAGCGCATGTCGTCCACTTTAATTAAGAGGTCCATATCACACAGATTTTTGGTCTATGTTATAACACTGTTTCCTCATCAGAAACATGCTTGGAGTTGTGTTTTCTTTTCTTTTATTTTTCACACATTTAAACCACAAGCCTCAAACTGAAAACACTCATGGGGAAATAGAGAAAGTGCTCCACTTCATGAAAATTCACTAAAATCATTTGGATAATCAGGTCTGGAATGTCCAATCTCTACTAAACAAAAGGTAAAATGGAGCTGTTAACTTGAAAATTACCTATTTGTGACATCACAAGGTAGAAGAGAGCATTTTGAGGGTTTATTCAGATGTACACTGAATAAAGCTTTATAATTACAGTTTTTTTCAGACTGTAAGGCGCATCTAAAATCATTACATTTTCTCAAAAATCAACAGTGGCCTTATAATCCAGTGGCCTTATGTGTGACCTTTGGTTGTGTTTAACCTCCAACCGAATTACTGGGCGAGTCAGGAGGAGTAATATGTTGGCGACATATAGGGCGACTGTACGGAGCCGTAGAATGGACGTGGTGAATATAAAATAATAAGCGTGGGAACGAATTATAAGCCGTGTGCACAAGATATTATTACGTGCGCACGGGTTATAACTCGTTCGCTTATTGTGCCTTATAATCCGATGTGCCTTATGTGTGGACAATGACACAACTGACATATTATTTGATACTGCGCCTTATAATCCGGTGACCTTTATAGCCCCAAAAATACATGTGTGAATGAAAAACACAACTCCAGGTATGGTAACAGAATTCTAATATAATATAGTACTAGAAAGAAAATACTCGTACTGTTTGATGTTTTTAGTTGCACTACAAGTCTAAATATCACTGACTTACATATGGCAATTATATTATGAGAGAGGTTGAGTTTAAGTGCTAACAGTGCTTTATCTTATGTTTATTTCAGTGTAATTATTAAGTGCACCATTTTACTTTAAGGCTAATTATCATGAATTAAACCTAACCTGACCTCCTCCTGCCCTGTAGCTCCAGCTTTAGTATTGTCATTCCCCAACACCGCACGACTGACTTCAGCTCGACTGGCCATGATATTGCATTCAGAATCTCATTTTAATCTGGCAGTGGGTTCATTAAACATTTAAAAGTTGTAGAACAATTCAATTAATCCGCATGAAAACTCATCTGAGCCTCGCGTATAAACCCCTGGGGCATCTCCGACTCTTTTATAGGCAAAACGGGTCACCTTCTGCTTGATGGGACAGTGTCTTTAACTACCACTCTCCCTTAATGGAGCCCACACTGCTTGTAAGCTTGTCATAAAGTACTTAAATTTGGTTTTAATGAGGGTTCTTTTTGGATGCTCAACGGTCTGTTGCTAACCCTGTAGCTCTGAAAGCATTTTCCGGCTTTTTAGACATCTCCCATTTTCGGTGTGTATTTCAGCAAGTTCATTATCCTTAAGTACAAGAGGAGTCGGCCTGGTAGGGAGGAGCGCTCACAAAAGTATAAGGACACCGATGTAATTTTCAGTTCAAACTTTTCGTGAGATGTGAAAATTGAAAATGACTGAGTAGAGGCTTAAAAACAGCTATCACCTTGCGTTTAAGTCTGTTAAGTTATAGTTATGTCGTTTAAATGGATACTCAATTTTGAAATCTGACTTCTAATCCTAATCCTAGACAGTGTTTGCGAAGATTAGCTTTATGACAAATATAAAAATGATCGTAACATGCCATTTTGTCTCAGCTTCTTATTTTACAAATGCCCATAGGGAAATGTGTCCTGCCCATTCTTCAACAAGTACCTGTGGGAAATCTATCAGAAGCAGTGAGCAACCTCAGTCCACACCAGGGACCTCCTTCTGTATCTTGAGGCAGATTCTCTGTCATCATTTTGGATTTGCTTCTACTGTTCATGTTCTGATGAGGGAAGAAAGCCCAACTTCTTGCTGTGAGGCCACTAATCCTCCAGGGAGACTTTTGGACAACACGCCTCGAGATCGACAGCTCTTTCCCAGCTCTTTTGGCCAGAAAAAGCTCAATTTGTGCCGTTACATATTTGCATTTAAGCGTTAAAATAAAGCTTTGTGTTTGTTTTAGGCAGCAAATCGACCAAAACAAAATATCTGGCTGCGCTGGAGATTTAAGGCAGATAGTCAATACGCTAAAAAGTCCAAATATCTGCCCAATATATCAGTCTAAAACAAGACACAGAATAATAAAACAGCTCATCTTTACATGGACACACTATGGGATTAAAAGAATGCAATGCTTCCAGATAAAAAAGTTATGGTTCTTTTCTTTTTTTTATATATATTTCTGTATTTCTATCATTTCCAACGGCACAAAGAATCTCCAATATTTTCCTGAAATATTGTTGTGATCACAGAATATGATGTTTTCAATAGAAACAACCAAACTAAAAACAACCCAGAGAATCAGAATTGAAATGTAGCTGAAAACTCCTAATTTCTTCGACTCCGACTGCAAAATTTCACCTGCAACTGCTTGAAATGACTACTTCTATCCAACAGAAATTACGAACAAAACAAAAAACTCACGCACTTTTGAACTCTTTGGATCGACAGTAAAACCTCTTCCTCGAAACAAGTCTGTACAACTTTGCCCACTTGTCCAACCGCTCCATCAAACTTCGCGTCTGGGTAAAAGTGAAAGTTGCCCCGGGAAAATCTCTCCGCCAAGATGATTCATGCTTCTTCTGTCGATTCTCACATACCCCATCAGCCTTTACTGCCCACGGAGAACCTGCGAGCGCCATCTGGGAGCCCCGCCAAAAGACACGTCCATCCAAAACCGCGAGTGTGAATGGAGACCTCTTTGCCTGAACAACGTCACACGCTGAGACAATCAAATCCGCTCTGACGGTGAGACGGACAAACAAAAGGTCATTCTTCTCCGGCAGTTCTGCATTTTTTTTTATTTTTTTTTAGGGGCCGCCGAGGAATCAAAAGACAAAGACGACGAAAAAAGGGGAGTCAGTGGGAAGTCTGAAGAGCTTGTGGAGTCGTTTGGCAGAACTGGAGTACGTTATAATCTAGCGTTTTAAACTTGATTTTGATGCTAAGGAATAGACTTGATCCTCAGTACAATTCTGATACATTAAGACTTAAAAACGCTATTTCTTTTCAACAATAAATCATAGTACTTTCTTTTGTATTCCCATGTGCAATCCTGCAATAATCCAGGTAGTTTCCATAGTCGTCTTATATTGTGCTCTTATATTTGTACTGATAGAGCTCAAGATCAAACTAAAGCTATTCAGAAAAGGTTTATTTCTGTCCTGTAACCTTTTTTAGTAACAATACTTGCAATACAAATGAGTATCTAGTTGTGGTATCCATAAGTAAGCATCTGATTATCGATATTTTGACAATCTTAGCACGATCCTGACGGTATTTCAAGTGGAGGCCAAATGTGAAGTCTAAAAAAGGAGGAGGTAGGGCGGCTGGAGGTTGGGAGTTTTTGGATGCCATCTGTCGTATGCAGTTTAGCTGGACGTTTAGCGAAAACGTCTAGAGTGGGCACCGCAAACCCGGGCACGGTTCCAGTAATACAAACAGTGACAGCTCATTTGATATCCTGGTAATTGAATGCCACAAAACCAAATGGCGACGCGCACGCCAGACATGCGTCGCTAACAGCTTGGTCGCGTCCATCTATGAGTAACGCACTTGATTTGTGGTAGAGGTCGACCGATACAGGTTTTTTTACGCCCGATGTTGATACAGATTATTTACAATACAGAACAAATGATGGGTATTAAAGCGGATATGACATTTGATAATTTTTCTAATTTCTACTTGTAGTAAATATAAATTATAGCTTTACCCCAACCAAGAAGCAGCTTGTGAGGAAATGTTGAAAAACATGTTGAAAATTACAGGAAGCACAGTTCTATTTTAGAGAGTTCAACACTGATGACGTCGCACGAGAGAGAATTCAAAAGATTTTTCTGATGCTTTAAACATGATTTCAACAAAATAAAGCTGTTTTTGTATCAGTTTATTTGTCAAATAATAATCTCTGTGGATTAGGGGAGACTGTTTTACATAAAAAAGTGTCAAATGTTTTGTAAAATCTTAAATATAATGATCTTAAAATGTGTAGTCTGTGCTGTCATACGCACTGCCGATATATTTGGGCCAATTTTGATTATTTTCACCAAATTATTTAGTTTAAATTTACTAAAAGCTCCCCCCACGCACCTTTTTTTAAACTACAAACCTACAAACCAGCAGTGTAGTCACATTTTGTGCCGATATCTCTTCGTATTAAAGTGAGCAGGGTCGCCTCTCCACACATCTGACCTGTAATTTGGTCTAGTTTCATGGAGTTAGAAACGTTTCATGCCATACAGTGAAACGTTCCAGACAAAACTATAACATGCCAATGGAGAAAAGGACGGACCCTCCTCCGGAAAAGTTACACAATGCACCTTTAATGTCCAAATATCCAAATATATAAATCAATATATCAGTCTATCCCCAGTATGAAGTAGCAGATTTTCATTGTCGGAAAAATGGAGAACATTCTAAAAAGTATTACTGAGTCCCGCTGAACAGGTACGTACTTTCTGTAATAGGAGTTTGACATTTACATGGATTATTAATGTCCCGCGGTGAAACTAAAGCAATATTTCAATTCAGCCACATAATGAATGCTTTATAAAGAGTATTTTCTCCCCGCTATTCACACTGTAAATCAATCAACAGACTTTAAATGCCACGTGAAACAGTTTTGGTCGTGGCAATGTTAAAATGCCCATTAGTCATCGGTGCGAAACACGTGAGTCAGTGTTTGTTTTGGCAGAAAATATGCCTTGAAGAGCATGTTTGAAGACGGACATATGATTTCACGATTATTAGTGCTGTAGGCGTTTAGTGATTTAGTTAATTAATTGGTCGATGGAGTTTCAGTCGACGCAAATTTGTAGTGCTTAATTATTTTGCTTAGCTTTTAAGGATTTATGTGGGCCGGCAGCAAAAAGGAGAAGTGAGTTAGCTGAAGATTTGGGAGAGAATCTTGACTTGAATCTGCCTTTTTTCTAAATAAATTGCTGTTTTTGTAAAGTTGTAATCTTGTGACTGCAGTTTGAGGCAGATCCGGGATAGTCTTGAGAGCTTCTGCTTCTCCCCCATTTTTAATTCACTCATCGATTGTCTTTAGTCGATCAAGAATTTCCTTAGTCCAAATGAATCTGTTAAATCTGTTTGAAAATTTGCAATTAAAGTCTCTTGCCATTTTAGGGTCACATTCTCATTAAAGCTGCACTGTGTAACTTTTCTGGTGGAGGGTTTGCTGCTTGCTCTGCCTTGGGTTGTTGTAGTATGGTATATACAGTATGTAGTCTACAAGTTAGCTTCTCCGTGAAAGCAACTGAAACCAAGTTACTGGTCAGATCTGTTGAAAAGCGAGCTGACAACTGTAAGAATGCATACTTCACATTAAAACCACCTGTAATTGAACACATGTACGTTTGATACTATGGAAGTAAAGATGTGCCAGAAGTTTTGAATTATAATATTTCAAGATGAATGAAATAGCTTGAAAATTGTTTAAACTGAAATAATTGGGGGGGAAAGCATTAACATAGGTGGGTATGAGTGAGTATAGGTGATAGGTGGGTATGATTTTACATGACTTTTCAGCATCTTTAATTCAGACTGACAAAATTCAAGTTGAGAAATTCAGAAAAAACTCAAGTTACCAAAGCTATGAAAACATAAATCGGTAAATCATAGAAACAGTCATAAAAAAACACCAAAAAAAAAAAAACCTTCCTACTTGGTTGTTCATGGTGTGCGAGAATGTTGGCCTCTATGAACACGGCGCCCCCTGGTGTTAGCAAGTTCCCTTTATAACAAAAGTGCGGTGAATCTGAATTTCTCAACTTGATTTTTTTCATCTGAATTTGGCAACTTGAATTTCTCAACTTGAATTTTTTCATCTGAATTTGGCAACTTGAATTTCTCAACTTGAATTTTGTCTAAATTGTTTCTTTGTCTAAATTAAAGATGCTAAACAGTAATGTAAAATCATACCCACCTATCACATGTTAATGCTTTTTTTCACAGTTATTTCTATTTAAACTATTTTTTAATTCAAGTTATTTCATTCATCGTGAGATAATTCAAAACTTCTGGCACATCTGTAGTTTCATGATACATTTAATGCCAGGTCATGGAGAATTTGGCAACATGAATTTCTGAACTTTTTTCATCTGAATTTGGCAACTTGAATTTCTCAACTTGAATTTTGTCAGTCTGAATAAAAGATGCTAAAAAGTAATGTAAAATCATCCCCACCTATCACATGTTAATACTTTTTAAATTCATTTTTTAATTCAAGTTATTTCATTCATGGTGAGATATTCTAACTCAAAACTTATGGCACATCTGTAGTTTCATGATACATTTAATGCCAAGCAAAGCAGGAAGACAAGCAGGTGCATCCTACGAGAAAAGTATAGTATAGTATAGTATTCCACAGTTGCAAACAATAAGCCGTTGGCGAGATAAGCAATCAGTCTTTAGGTGAACAATGGGACAAACATGGCGGAAGCTGATAAGGTCTGTTTGACTGTACAGTAGCTTTACAGTAGCCATGCGTTAGCTCAGTGGGCACGATTTGTTATCAGTGTTTGCGTCCACTCAAGCTACTGCCGGGCCTGTCACCATTCCAAATTTATAAGTGTGATATATTCCTGAAGTAAATATAGATTATTACCAGAACCATAAAACAGAATTACTCCCCAAAACAAGTAGAACATTATTAAAGAATATGAACTACAATGCACAAATAACAATGCAAAACTTACAATGGTTCCTTATGTGAATAGGGGCGACTCTCCACAGATCTGACTAGTAATGTAGCATAGTACGTAAACCTGCTCGTCTCCCACATGATACTGTAGAGGTTTAATCTACACTGCGGGACATTCTAGACAAAGCAATGAAATTTCCACCGCTAGAAATGTTTGTATCTATAATGTGTCATAGAAGTTCATAATTCAACCTGCAACAGCTCAAATCTGATCGTAGTACAAAGAAATAACCCAAATTTTCCCACAACTACAAAGGAAAAGTACATACAATATGCACTAGATATAGTATCTATGGCCACTGCTAATCAGTAATGGGAAAAATACTTTAAAAATGTATTTAGTTACAGAATATACCCTGAATTAAACTGTATTTTGTAATGTTTTTTACAAAATACAATCTGAGTACTGTATTCTGAATGCTTTTACATCGAGTTGCATTTAAATATACTATTAATCACAGCTTTATATTTGTTTCACCGCTTTAAAGCATTTCCTCGCACTAATTGGACACGCTAAAATCAGCCATGCACTCACCACTAGAGCAGTGTTTATATTTTTCTTGCAGTTTGAAGCCTTATTACATAATTACATACCATAAAGTATTCGTCTTAATTTAGAAAAGTTTGTCTAAATTTGTATTCTCAGTACATGTTTTCAGTTAGTTCCCAATACTGCTGATAATCATTGCAGTTTTGACTATTTGTTCCTTTTTTGAAACTTGTTTGCCCCCAAATGCACCAACTGTTACAGAGTATATCAACTCAGGCTTCCAGTTCCGTCTCGGTTTATTGCAATGATATTAAGTTGAAATGGCAAACCCTATATTAACTCTCCAAGAACGTCATGTGCAAATGTCTTCACTTTGAAACGCAAAGAGCTCCGTTTGAGTGCGCTCCAGCCACACTCATGCCTCTACACCCACTTCCAACGCGCTCGAAACTTTTCATGAGAACTACTTTTGCTTACTCGGAAAAAAAGTCGGTCGGCGAGATGGTCCGGAGTGCATTTACATAAAGGCTCGTATGCTCCATCTGCGGCGAGTGTGTCTAAGTGATTGGATCTCCCGGCAGCCTTCACTCTTTACATTAAAGCGGTACACTCAGTGAGGCTCATAAAAGGAACACACTGACCTTTTTTACAGAACGTTTATGGACATGTGAGCACAGGGAGGTCGCCACTGAAACGGATCAAACGGTTTGGCACAGCGTCTTGCCAACGCTACATTCCTTCAAAAACTGAATTTGCCTTAAGATGTAACCTTGTTGATCTTGGGTTTTGACTTAGAGATGCACCGACACAGTTTTTTTCAGTTCTGATACAGATATTAATACAATCTGCCAGTTCCCAATACCAGTGTAGAGACTGAAAATGCAACTTATTTCCTTAAAACACAGTTAACTTATAACAAAATGGATTCAGTTGTCTTAAGCAACTGTTATTTTTTATTCTTGAAATCACTACTGAGTAAAAGTTCAAACATTATGCCACAATTAGACTAAAATCTGCCTCAAAATGATTTTATTACGTCAATTCAAGGCCCATGATATTGCTTAAGATGATAACATGGGACCGATACCCAATGTGGCAATGCAATTCCAGTATCGGTATCGGTATCAGCCCTATTTACAGGTGACATTTTGAGGATTTTTCCGATCCAAAAAGACATTTTGGTTTAGCTTGTTATGTGTTGTCACTATAGTAAGTGTCCTACATTTTCATAATTCTGAAGCGCACAGATAACCAAACCGAAAAATGATTAAATAAGAATAACTCCATTTGCTATTCGTGTGTTTTGCTTTTTTTGCTCATAGAACTTCATACCATTTTTAAAAAAAAGTAATTTATAGATAATATTTTTTCTTAAATTAGTAATGTAGTATATGGCAACTCTGCAAATTTCTCATCTCTCTGAAACCCACGGACACAAAAAATGGAGACAACTGTGAGTTTAAAGGAAATTATGTTATTCCAGTAATTGCGGTCTCTCTGATTTGCTAATTGCGACCATTCGAATAGCAGTTTTCACTCATAGCCGACATGATACCTTGAAACCCTCTGTTTGTTTTCAATGTAAATAAGCTCCATCTTTTCCTTTAGCCCGGTCGATCCGCCGAACGCCTGCTCAGCATCTCTGCATAGTCCGAGCTCTTACAGCCACTCCGACAACAGCTGACTCATATGCCAATTCAGAGTCAGCCATTTCTACCTCGCTCCCCTCGCTAAAGCAAACAAAGAGCGTTAAAGGTGCCGCGCAGATTACCTTTAGCGTTCATAGCATCCTAATTATCCACCGCGATGAGCATGCTAACACATTATCAGACAGTACAGCGTGCAGTGGACATATTTTGACCTCAAGAGCTGGTTATACAATATATCTGTACTGGGAAAAGACATTTTGCAAGTTCATTTTAAAGAGTTTGCAGTGGTCCAGTCATTCCTCAATTATCTTACAGATTAGAGCACATGTGTCAAACAAATTTGGCCCACAGTGTAATTATAATTGGCTCACGAGATCATATCAAATGTGCATTAGAGCTGTGCCGCTAATACTACAAATCCCACAATGCTTTGCTACTATGTTGGCACTTTTTCTACTGCAAGGCATGGTCTGTTAGTAGTTGAAATGTTGGATTTTTATTGAATGACATTATTACTTTTGGTTCTTTTGTTGTTGGCTTTGAAAAAGATTTACTTTAAAAGGGAACTTGAAAGGACACGGGGAGAGACATACTTTATTTATTTAAAAGGAAATAAACACCACTGATCTGTCTTTTATTTCAAATTAAAATGTTCATGTGTTTGTAATATCAAGCTTTGGTTGTTCCAGATTCTGTGTTTAAGCAAAACTAAAGTTTGTTTCCATATGAAAAGGTTAAACATTACGTATCAGTTGCAGTTAATTTATCAAAAAATATTGAGTTTGGCCCGTGACTTTACTTCACTGCTTAATTTTGGCCCACTGTGAATTTGAGTTTGACACCCCTGCATTAGAGCGTCTTAATTGTAAGCGCTTTTGCCAACCTTCAGAGAATACAACAACAACTAGCATGCTGACTGCGCACCAACAATATAATAACTACAGGCAGACAGACATACTTTGACGTCAATACCTGCTTATGCAATACCCGTTTCTGACAAATTTTGCTCAAATACGTATAAAAATGCCATATCTTACCACATACTGTTACTGCACATTTCCATTCTTGTTCTCTCTATCATTATGACTCAACTTAACATAAAACTTCAAATTGAACTATTTGAATGGGCCATTTGAGTATAAAGCCTGATTTGGTGAGCTTTTAAAATATGAAAAGTGCCCTGTGGAGTAGATGGGACAGAACAGAAGAGGAGGCGACGCTAGCAGCAGACAGATATTTTAACATTCATTTTGTACTGAAAGGCTTTCATTTAACTGATAAGCACTTCAACCTTGCAGTAATAAATTAGTTAAAGTCAAAAACATAAACGTGGCCATTATGCTCCATCAGTTCAAATGGCTGAGTGGAGAATTGGGCAGCGTTTGAAAAAATATAATTAAGTTCACAAAGTACGTTTCAGTACAGAATGTAATATTTCTTCATTACCGGCCCATTTATCTGTGGCTTTATGGGTTTTATATCTAACGACGCTATGGTGAGAGAAAATTGACTTGGAAATGGAGGCGGAAATGTCAGAACTTCTCTTTTGTGCCGTCTTCAGGGTTTTTAATGCATATAGTTTCAAATGTATGAGTATTGAGATGTATAACTGGCATTCGTGAATCAGTAATTGTCATTTGAGGGCATGTGAGGCAATATTTTCACTTTCGTTTGTAAGGCAGAGGAAAAGTTACCAGACCTATAACAAAAAAATACGGTAAGCAAAAGCAAAGTTATTGTAGTTGGACAATATTTAAAAATCCATTACGATTTTCATAGAGACTAAATCACAATTTTGATTCATCTACAGTTTTTTTTTGTATCTTTGGAGTCTATAACTGGTTTCTGCTTCCACGACGAGGTTCTTGAAGTAAAAAGACTTCACAAAACGGTTCTGTTTAACTGTGCATATGAAGGAAAGGTTTTAATTCTGCTTTTTTCTCTCTCATCTCAATGTTTCTCTCTCTTTTTAATTTTATAATGATTATTTATGCTTTGATTTGCTTGTATTGTGTGTGATTTCAATGCATTTCTTATTCTGTAAAGCACTTTGAATTACTTTATGTACGAATCGCGATACAAATAAACTTGTCTTGCCTTAATACAGTTAAAAAAAATTGAGAACTTGCAACCGCAATACTTAAACTAGCATGTTAACTGTGCACTTCCAAAACAAATACAGTAACACAAGTCTGTAAGCTTAAGAACGACATATCATTTCGTTTAAAATCTGTTTCTAAACCTTTAAAATGGTTGTATTTACATTATATTGGATAGTACTTTGTGGAATATTGGGATTGCCTTAAAAATCGTAGTAAATCTTTCGAAAAGTCCATGGGGAGAGGGTGGGAAAGGTTTTTGTTTGGAGAATACAGCCCCATTAAACAGACAAGCACAGAGTAACGACGTCCCGGTATCACCACAGTAACACAACATCACAGGGAACAAATCACAATTAAACTTTTATTGCCACGTCGTACGCGCTTAAACAGAATACTTAACAAATTGTGAAAAAACTTGGAAAACGTCTCTACATTGCATATTCCCAGACCGCACCGCTAATACCGTTTGGCATTACGAGATCTTACGCAACTTTGTGCAACGTCGAAAAACACTGTATGGCTGAAAAAGATAGAATAAAAATGGCGGACTTGGATGTATTTTCACTGCACTGTAAAAATCTTTATTGCCGCGGCCGAGCTCGAACAATTAGTCCCCACCTCACGGTCAAAGTGGGTGTTTTCGCATTACATCACACAATGACATCAGCACAGTAAAGCTTCGCAATCACATTTAAACAGTCCGAAAAGTGCTTATTTGAGCTATTCTTTAAGACTCCGGCCCGTGAGAGAATTTGATCTCGGGCTAATGGATGCGCTCAATCAATTCCGTTCGGGGACTTATGGCTAGGCGATGCCCCCAGCAGACTGAAAAACACTGCCGTAAAGTCTGCTGGCTCAGGGCAAGTTGGAAGTTGGGAGTGAGAGGCGCGATTGTCTGGTACACAGTGACCTTGTTTCGGGTTTGGATCGCGGTGGAGCTTCCCTAATCACTGGCTTTATATTTGGGGGATTTTTTGGAAGGTCTTGTGATGCTGCTTACGAACAAAGTGATCATGGGACTAGCAGCACAGCGGTCACATTATTCGATTGCAATTCATTTTTTTATCGTGATTAGGAATGCTGATGTTGGATACTGATGCCGATCAAGGAAAATCTGCAGGATTGTGTATCGGTTTCACGATCTCGACTGAACCGATAACGTAATGAACCTTTTTAGACTAATGTAGGTCTAGAGAGCGTCATTATGTTTGAACTTAGTCACACAAAGCTGTTATTTGTTGGACAAAAAAAACACAATTGGTACACACTGGTATCGGATACTCGTGCCAATACAGGAAAATTCGCCGGATCGGGTATCAGTTCCATGATATCGGTTAGGGTTAGAGCCGATATCCTGATTAGGTCTTTCATAAGTCTATTTACAGGCTAATTTTGGCCTAGAACATCTGAACTTATATTCATACAATCTGTTCAGTGGTTATTTGAAGGATAAATCACAGTTACATAACATAATTGAACTTCTTGTGTAATAAGTATAATATATATAAAGAAATAAGAAATAAGTGCTATTTTCAGTCCCTGCACGGCTATCGACAGTTATCTACAAATAGTAATAGCATTGATATTGCTATTGGAATTGAAAAAGCTGCAGAGGTGCATGTATGAATATGCCTTTATCATTATTTTATTGGTAGATGCATGAATCCCAAGTATTGATATCAGTATCTGAGCTGAAAAAGCTGGAGCGCTGCATCCCCAGTTGGATAGCACTATTTTATGTAACTATTTTGTTAAGTTTGCAAAAGTTATGCAGTGTGTGTGTGCTCTCTTGAGTAGATAACATTCGCAAAAGCACTCTTGAATTTTTGACAACTAAATTACATTCTCAACCTGCATTTACATTTTCTACCCTTAAAGACACTCTACCTGATTATTATTTAGAAAAACAATGCAAAAAAAAAAACAGAAGTAGTTCATTTTAAGCAGAAGTCCAGAGCAATTCTTCACTTTCCAAATACATCATGAGTTTATGAGTGCTTTGTATCACTATTTTTTGAGTTTTGCCTCCCAGTAATGCTAATAACTACCATGCTAACAGCGCACCAGCCAAAAATACTTCATAATTACATGGAAAGAGCACGCACCAGTCTCATTTTGACCCCTACAGCTGTTTTTTTTTTTACAATAGCCTATTTCTGTACTGGGGCAAGACACATTTCGACACCTTCCTAAAATAATCGCATAAGTCATTTTTTCAGGTTTTTCAGGAAACACAAAAAACTCCCTCCAAAATTGAAATTATGGCAAAAAAGTGACTTAGGCGATTATTTTAGGAAGGTGACGATTTGGAAAACTACAGTGCACAGTGATATGTTCTCCAAACATTATTGATTTATTGGTAAAAATGTAATAAAACAAGTGACAAAATGAATGTGAATACGGCCATCTGAAAACTATTAGTGACTTTCAGTAGTACAATCCTTCCTAACACCTTGTTTTTAATGTGCGCACATACTTCAGATAGCTCTTCTAAATCCCCCGGCTCTACATCCCGTGCCAGAGTCGAGGTGTGCATTCCGGGACTGCGATCCAAAAGGATTCTGAAATTTCATCCTTTCGGACGCCCTCCCTCCGCCCGAGCACACGACCATAGCTGCTCCAGCGACGCTTGCAGTAAATCTACGCTTACCTGGATTCCAACAAAGAGTTTTCAAGCAGCTAAAAGTTGTACTGTTGTCAGGATACTCAAATTTCAGACTTGCTTTTGATACTAAAGAACAGACTTGATACGCAATACTGATTCCGATACCACAAGTATAATAAAAACACGATTTCTTTAGACAACTGCATGTCATTTTCAACATTAAGTCTTAGCACTTTCTTTTATATTACCATGTGGCATTATACCTGTGTAATAATAATATCTATGTGAAAATGCTGAAGAGCTACTAATGTTCACAGTCACAAGAATTTGAGTGTATATAAAAGCTGCAAGTTATACATTTACAGTGATAATAGGCATTTAATTCAGCACAATCAGTATAATTCAGAAACGTCTTGGCGAGCTACTTAAAGATATTCAGAAAAGGTTCATTTCTGGTCCAGAAATTTCTGGTGAATGTGACTATTTTAATATAAACCTGCTCAACTGAGTATCCAGGTTCGATATGAGTTTTAGTATCGTTAGTATCAGATTTCCGATACTTTTGACCCTTCTAAGTTGTATCCATCCATTATAATTAGTCCTTTGTTGTACTGTGAATTTTACAGGTACATTACGTAACTTTTCTGGCGGGGGGTCCATGCTGTCTGCTGGTTTCCATGGAGATGTTGCTGATTTGTTGCCAGATGTTGCTCTGGAATGGCATTAAACTAATCTATTTTTGCAGTTTTTTGACTATTTGTGAGTTTACTGCTAAGAAGTTTTCTTGAAAAACGTGAATTCAAGGATTCCTCTTCATGGATACTGCGGAACATTTCAGACAGAGCAACGAAATCTCTATGGAAACAAGCAGGATCTTTAAACCAGCATCCAGACATTATAATTACCCCTTTAAGAACGTTTATAAATGTAGGTATTTTGCAGTAATTGTTAGCTTTGCACCGTGAAAGTGGAAAAAAAGCTATACAGCAGAACGCCATTTTAAATTTCACAATAAATAAGCTAATGAGATATTGTACAGGTGCAGTTATAAACATGTTTTGGTGCAAGGATGCAGATTACGTGTGGGCGTTGGAAAACATCAGCAAATGTACAATTATAACAAGGCCAAAATGGATACCAAGAGGTTTAACAATTTAGCTGAAAATAGAGTGGGGTAAAATATCTTCTCGTGACTGCAGAAATGTTAATGTGTGGTAATTAATTGTATCGGGCGCATGGTGGTGACTGAAATCACTTTGCAGAATCACTTAGTAAAATGGGCATTGATATTAAACATACTGCACATCTCAAAGTACGCAGGTGTATGACGACAAAGTGCGTGAAGTACTTTCTTCCTTGGTCCTGGTTCCGTTGTACTAAGGAGTCGGTTGTTGTTAAAGTTTAATTTCACTTAGGACTGGGCAATAGGACAAAAAAATAAATGAAAATGGATTTTGTCTAATTAAAAAGCAGAAAAACGCTCGATATTAATTTGCTTGACATAAACAATGCAGGGTTTTAATTACTGCCATTTAATTTAATGAAGTCTGAACTCTGCTCCAATCCACATGCTTTTAATGATAGATGATTTAAAGGTCCTCTATTGCACAAAATGGATTCTTGGGAGCTTTAAGTTGTGTTTTAATGTTGTTACCTCAGCAAAAAATAGCTGGAGTTGTGTTTTGTTTTGTTCGCACATGTTTGAGTATCGTTTTATTAGCGTCCAAAGCTCAAAATGCCACCTCGTGATGTCATTACGCTGTAGTTTTCCATTTACCTTTTACTTTTAGTTCAGCAAACATTAGCAATTCTTGGTCTGTAATCAATCAAATGATTCTAGTGAAGCTATACGGAGTTTAAAAACACAGTAGAGCACTTCTTGTACGTGACGTCACAAGGTGGAACGGCGTTTTCTCAGCCTAAATATGCAGGATTCATGTTTTTAGCGTGTTTTTAGCATGTTTTTGCTAATTAAACAACATTATAACATCAGAAAATATAGTAATATGTGCCTCACTGCAATAAAAATCCAATCCCGGTCGTATTATATTACTTCATTTCTCCAAATTCACTGCACGACTTTAACCAAACCATAACCCGTCAACCGAGAGACAATAAGTAGAACGTAATCCGCTCCATGAATGAAGTCCCTATTACACAACCACTGCTGCAAAGCCCTGTGCTCCAAACCACATTCTTTTACCGTGGACCGATGTGTTCAAAAGCCCCAAGAATATCACCGACAATTAGACATGACAGAGGTTTTATCTTGGTTAAAGTTTGATTAATGGCGCAGCTTAATTTCACTGTCAAACCAAAAAACATAACCCATAAAACTTGGAACATGGACCTAGATACTACACAGGTCCATTTAGTTTTTAACGAAATTGTACTTTTTCAGCAGCGTTCCTTTACTTCTACTCGAGAAAATAGTAAGAATACTGCACTCCTCTCATTTCATGCAAGTTTATAATGATGATCTTTCTTATTCTGTGAAGTACTTTGAATTACTTTGTGTACAAACTATGCTATACAAATAAGCTTGCCTTGCCTTGGTTATTCCTCCCACTCAGTCTACAAGTGACAAAAGCTTTACATTCCCAACATTAAACTATTTGAACATTTGCGTTTCTTGCACGTCTCCTTCAGAAATGATTTTGTTTGTCTTATTTGTGCGTCTATCCTTTAAATTATAAATCAGATGTTGCTTCCAGATTGTTACTTTTAAGTTGTGCAGTTGTTTTCCCAAGTACTTTTTTCTCCTACTTGAGTAATTTCTCCACCTATCATCTCAAATTGAACAAACTCCCCGTGACACATCCTTTGCCTTCAGAGCTTCCGCCGACTATTCAACTGGTTAAAGTGGGACGTAATTATTACAGCTTGTATGTATGCCCACACAGGCACGTAGGCAGCACCGCAACGCTCTTTTCCGTAAACACACACACACACACACACACACAAAGAGATCGCACTAGCATTAGCGGCGGTCGTGTGGTGTGGACACAAAGCTGGCGGTGTATTGCTGAGTCATCTTTGCAGGTCCCAGTAGCTCTGCCACTTGTGCTCCCCCTTCTCCTCTGGACCTGGTGCTTCACCCCGGGAGCCTTTTGTACGTCTCCAAAAATCCTAATCTGCGGTGAGTTCTTTCCACAGCTCTGCGCCGCATGAAAAGAAAAAGTTCTGTTTTCGTTTAGGTCTAATGAGCGACGAAGGTTCTGATGTGACACAATCAAAAAGTCAATGCCAAAGTTTGTCATCAACCAAACAGACAGTCACTTGGTAGAAAAAAAAAACTGCATTATTATTATGTCCCTAGTATTGTTTTGCAATCTGAAGTTCTTGAGCAGCTCTTTTCACCTTTACTGACCGTCAGACATCACAAAACTAGTGAGAAAAATAGAAAACATCACTCCTGGTGTCTACATAAGTTAAATTTATCTCCACCAAGGAGATTATGCGATTGAGTTGGTTTATTTATTTATTTGTCTTTGGACAGGATTTCTCGGAAAGTAATAGACAGATCTTCATGAGATCTTAGCCCAAGGACGACTCCATTAAATTTTGGTGATGATCCGGACCTGGAATCTGGATCTGGATATACAATCTTAGCGAGATTTCTCGGAAACTACTGCCTGGATCTTAATGAAATTGTCACCAGAGGAAGATCTTAGTGCAGGGACGACTCCGTAAAATTTTGGTGATGATCCGGATCCAGATTTGGATTCTGTGTCCAGGTCATCCATTGGCGGAGATCAGAAATCTCGGATTGCTCTTGTGTTCCTTCAAATTATAGATAGAAAATGCATAACAAATGGTGAAACAAACAAAGTCTTATAATTTAAGTACAACTCAAAATATTCCAAGTATTCAGAATACAGTACTCTGATTGGTCCATGAAAAGGAATAGATTATATAATACATTTCAATTAAGATATTGTGTAATTAAATACAGTGTCAAAGAATTTTTTCCCATTACTTTAAACATAGGGCTCTTATTAAATTGATGCCCACATCCTCATCAATACCAAAACCAGTATCAAAAACAGTTTGATTTACCATCTTTCTGTTGGTTAAATCATCTATTTTGTTACGCCCAACAAGGCAGCTGCTGTTGTGATTTGGGGCTATTCAAAAATGAATTGAACTGAACTCCCGGACTGTGAAAAAAAGTGTATTTGTTTTTCATTCAAGCACAGATCTGAATGCTTTACCTTCATCATCGTCAGATAGGGCCAATCCCTGCCTTAGGGAAGGTCTGCAGTCTCCACAAAATGTGCATTTGATGTCAATTTGCTAATCTCAACATCAGTTCTTTTTAAAGGGCCTGCAACCAATTTTCATTGAAGTATTTGTGCAAAATCAGTCTTAGAGGTCAAAATAAGGCTATTGTCTGTGTCTAATTAGAAAGCGTTTTATTGTTCGATAATCAGGAAGAGCACTGTTGGCATACTAGTTGTTAGCTTTAGCGTGAAAACTGGGATAAGCACTTACAAACCCATCACGGTGAATAATTAGGAAGCTCAGAATGCATAAGGTAAAAGACGACCACCAGAAACATGAACCACATCTGTTTTTCACATCTTTAAGACAAAAAATTCAGGTGCAGGAACCTTGAGGCATGCAATGTTTTCTCGACAATGATACCTTTACTTGTTATTATCTCAGTTGGATCTGAAAAACTCTTTTATAGTCGTTTTCTTTGTGAAATTTGCACCATTTTAAACCAATTCATCACGAACGTTGCAAAACAGCTTGAGAATAACAACTGCAACAACATTTGGAGTTTGATGAAGATGGAGTAGCGTAGAGCTTGAGCCATGTGATGTCTAGACAGCAATCTATCATGGTTATAAGAGAACCAAGTACACCTCTGTATACAGCCTTCTACATCAGACACCTCAATCGTCTGTCTATCTCTTGTCGCTTTGCAAAATTCATTATCGACCTTCTTGGATATTGCAGAAACCCGAACTCTCATTGGTCTTCAAGAAAAAAACGATCAGCGCGACTATTTCCTCCACTGACAGAATTACACACTGCCAAGCAACTCCATGTCTCGTTCGCAAGTTTAATCTCAGACTATTCATCATGTCTGAAGGCTGTGCCCTTTGAAAAGAAATAGAAAACTTGTCCAACTACATTTTTACAGCCCGTTTCTCCGCAGAGGTCAGCCTCTCAACACCTGGGTTAAAAGGTGGCTTCGGCCCTGTCAGCGGAAAATACCAATGCCTTTTGCGCTTGACCCACACGACGGGTTAATTCTGACCTATTTAAAGCATTGTCCTAGAGGTGCAGTTGGGTTTGGGGGTTGGGCGAAAAATGTGGACAGTCCAAAGTCGTTTTTTCTGATCTTCTCCAATCTAAGTTTCTAGTCGGGTTGAGCCATTTTGGAAAAAAGTGCATTTGAGATTTTTCTGACAAGCACTGCAATCAGATTTATGATTTGCATTTTAATAATAAAATTCTGAAGGACTGACAAAAGACTGAAATATGAACTGATAAATAAGAATCAGAATCATGTTTGTACAAATCTTAACTACAGGGTTAGCCATTTTCATGCAAAATAAGACGAGATATGAGGTTGTTTGTACAGGAGATTAAGCCTTTGTGATTTGCAAATGGAGTCCATTCAAATTGTGATTTCAGTTTGATTGTGATTCATCTTGTAGCCGTTTTCAGAGCATAGACAACGGGCTACAACATGGACGCAAGATTAACTGCAATCGAATCAAACTTTGAATAGGCACAAATCACAAAGCCGGCTATTTTTGAAGTGTAATTTCGTCCACAAGCAACAAAATATAACGTGCAAAAAAACTGTAGTTTAGTTTCGGTTCGTGCTTTTCATAAAATCATCTGGACGTTCTTTTTAAAACCTATGTCATAATGTTGTTTCCACATCAAAAATATACTGAAGTTGTGTTGTTTCATTTACACGTTTTATCACGCAAACCCTGTATATTTCTTTTCTCAAATAGAAAACACTCTTTTCCACAAATATAATATAGAAAGTGCTCTACTGTGTTTGACTTTAGCTCTGGTATTGCCTTTCTCTACAGAAAAAATGGTAAATTCACATAAAAACTACGCTTCGTTTTTTGTCGCTCATGTTTTTTTAATGAGACAGTGGATTTTTCTACATTATTGTTATTGTGTCAGTGGCATAAAGTAGTTTTGGTATTATAGTTTATCACAATATGTCTCTGTAGTAATATATTGTGCTTCAGATTGTAATTAATTGCATCCAACACTATCCAACGTTCAACTTAATATCACTAAAGCTAATCTTCTAAAGTTTCTGGAAGCGCGGTCTGGAGAGGAAAGTTTTACTCAAGGATTATTCAAATGTGTGTGAATGAAACAAAACACAAGTCCGAGTAGGTTTTTGAGGAGGTAACAGTGTCGATTTTGCGTAATATCGGACCTCGCTGAACAGAATCCAAATCACAAACGATATTTTCCCCAAACCGTCGCCCAGTCCAAACACCAATGGTACGAAAAAGGTCTCACAAGCCAACAACTGATGCGATAACCTTCGAGTGGCATTGACCAGACTGAAGTATCAAGTTTATTGTGAAAGAGTGAATGCGACTTGAACTGGTGGCTGGGCTAAAGGGAGGAGAAAGGAGATCTGAAAGTTGAGACTGGCTTTTATCTGGAGAATAGCAGTCCGTGACCTTTGCTGGCAGGCATCTGTTTGGCTAATGAATCAGATTACAACTGCACTCCAACTAGACAAGAAAACTTTCATCTCCAGACCGCGCTTTCAGAAACTTTAGAAGATTAGCTTTAGTGATGTTAAGCTGAATGGCCGTGGCAGTGGGGGTAGTGGGATAGTAGCGATTGATTATATTCTGAAGCACAACATACTGCTAGAGAAATACTGTGATAAACAGTCATATTGAAACTGCTATGCACTGACACAATAACAATAATGCAGAATAATCCCACGTATCATTAAAAAACATGAGCAACAACAAATAGATAACAAAATGAACCAATAATTAGGCAGAGGAGTGATTTATTCTACCATCTGCATATCAAACAAGAGCAATCTGAGATTTCTGATCTCCGCCAAGGGATGACGTGGACACAGAATCCAGATCTGGATCCGGATCATCACCAAAATTTTACAGAGTCGTCCCTGCATCAAGATCTACCTCTGGTGACAATTTAATAAAGATCCAGCCAGTAGTTTCCGAGAAATCTCACTAAGACTGTATATCCAGATCCAGATTCCAGGTCCGGATCTGGATCATCACCAAAATTTAATGGAGTCGTCCTTGGGCCAAGATCTACCTCTCATGAAGATCCGTCCAGTACTTTCCAATAAATCCTATCCACATACAAATAAATAAACCGACTCGATCGCATAATCTCCTTGGCGGAGATAATCATACTTTTCTTCCATAAAAATGACAAAAATCTCACTATTTTTTCAAAGAAATTGTAGGGGATATTATGCAAAATCCTTTTTTTTCCCCCTACAATGTTTTTCCTTCATCAGAAACATACCCGCAGATCTCTCCTGGGCCACATTCGAACCCTCTTTATGGTTAACTGCAATGCTCAAACCCATAAGCCTACATTACCCACAATCCCACAGCACAATTCTCCATGGATAATACAAAAACATGATACAAAACACCACACAACTTGATAAACCTGATGTGATGTGCTGTAGCTTCATTAGTGGGATGCAGTGGGATTTAGCGCAGAGAGCAAAGAGGTAAGTGAAACGTTTCAATAGGTTGTTTTCGGCAATTATAGCATTTTCAAAACAATAAACGGTAAAACTGTGACCTGAATACGTTATGCGTATCAGTTATGCTCCACAGAAGTAAACTACGCCCTCTCAAAAGTCGTATAAAGTCACCAAATAGTTATGTATGAGTGTGCTTCACCGTGGTCAAAGTGGGGCTGCCAAAAGGATTAATCATGTTTTTATTTTCCTCATATTGAATACTCCTGAGTTATGGTTGAATTTTAATTTGACATATTCAGCGCAGTTAAATTGTCTTTCCTCAACATAAACAATACAAACCTTTAATCACTGCCAACACAAGAAATAGCTACATTTCTATGGAAGATAATTTGTTCCATCAGATTTTGAATTCTAAACGTAGTTGAATTTCTCACTTTGATTTTTTTTAACACTGAAAAACATGTTTCAATTATTTTTATTCTGAATCCTTTTTTTTCTGAATTTTACTTGCTGAA
>KN505484.1:1153-12892 GCA_000787155.1 Scartelaos histophorus
CTATATGTGGCCAACATATTACTCCTCCCCTGACTCGCACTAATACGTTATTAGACTAATGTGGACAACATCAAATCGGTTGGAGGTTAAACACAACCAAAGGTCACACATAAGGCCACTGGATTATAAGGCCACTGTTGATTTTTGAGAAAATGTCATGATTTTAGATGCACCTTATAGTCCGAAAAATACGGTATATTATTTTTCAAGACATGCAACAAAAACGAAAGTGTGTTCTCTTCAAAATTGCTGCCAAACCCAAAACTAAACCCAGACTAGACCAGGACTAAACAAGGACTATATAACAGAACCAAACCAAGTCCACAGGAGGAATGCGAATGCACTTTTATAAACAACTTTGGTTTTCTCGTGTTTTGGCACGAAAAACTACTGTAATGTAATGAATTCAAGGAAGGAATATTTAATGCCATACTGCGGAACATTTCAGTCAAGCAGGTGGAGCATGATCCCTGACAGAAAACTATACTTTTAAGGCATAAAACAATAGATGAGATGATATATAAGTGAGTTGTACAGTACATTTTTTTACATTATTCTTAAATGCAGCATAGGACTTTGCCTAATACACTAAATATTTGTTATAACTAGAATATAGACGCAGTTAATTGTACTTGGTTTGTTAGTAGTAGTGGATAGACGCAACAATAAGGCATTTCTAATATTTACCCTTAACTATAAAACCGGTCTAACCACAGAATAAAAAGATGAAGATTCACCATTTCCCAGCTGTTATCACTAGACACAACACCTCTCTGAGCCCATAGTGCCCCACTGTACAGCCCCACACACATTACACAGAGCAGCAGATGTCTCTTGTTCAGCCCATCCTCTGAGATTCATCGCAGGCTGGAGCTAAGCACAGATGATACCAGCAGGCCAAACTTTATTCCACCCGCTGCAATTGCGTCTGCGAGCGGTGACTCCATCAATCTGGGGCTAGTGGAGAAGATTGCCTAATCCTGTATCCCGGGGACCCTTCCCATCGCTCCACCTCTTCATATATGTGTGCAGGGGGATTTATCACATTGTTGGGACTCAAATCTGTATACGCACGATCATTATGGGGACCTCCCTCTGTTATAGTGACTCTAATCAAGTCTCTGTTACGCAAATGTTTTTATTATTAGATCAACAACATGGTTTAAAGTTCAGATATGGGTTAAAATGGGTTAAGATCTGGGTTAAGGTTATTGTTACTATTAGCCACCAGGAAATTAATGAAAGTCAATATATTATCCTCAGAAAGCATGGAAACTCAATATGTCTGTTGGTAGGCATTTATCATATTTTAAAAACTAAAATCTTTTAACACATTCAATTCATGTGCATCTCCATAATGTGAATAAGTTAAAATTAGAGCAACAACATGACTTACAGGTACAGAATGCGACTTCCTAAACATGGGACATCATGATTCTATAAAAATAGAAAGTTAAAGCCTTAGTTTGGATTGTTCTCCGTGGATATAGATATGTTTTATGCCATATTGTGGAAGATTATACAGTAGAAACAACACTTCCATGGAGACAAGCAGGACTCCAGGCCAAATAAGACTTAAGCCACTGGGCGGTTTTTGGCCCTTTTTGAGTCGATTTTTTATTCGTGCAACTGTTTTTGGGATCAAGTTGAGTTTTGGCTTAAACAAGTCGTGCTTCCTGTAGTTTACATGGATTAGTTTACACGGAGAATGGATTAATACCTCACGACCAGCTCCCGATCGGTAATTGTAGGTCACAAACACATCAAATCCAGTCGTTGCTCGTGAGGTTTTGCACTTTTGAAGTAGTTTGTCTAGTGTGAGAACATGAATCTTGAACTGTGTACGTTTAAACCCTGCAATGTGGTCAATTTGGACTGAAATATCGCAGTGTACGCCCGGCATTAGGTTTGTGGAGATGCAAGCCCAGTCATACATGTTTTTCTAAATTTTTTTGTGAAATAAAAATACACAACCAAACTGAAAACAACAGCAAAAACTTTTATTTTTATGTAGCCTACTTTTAATTTAAAGGTTAATTATATAGTTTATAGTTTATTATAGTTCCGGTTAAGGTTAGGAATTAGGTTAAGGTTAGAATAGTGTAGTGGTTAAGGTTAAGGTTAGCATCAGTCTCCAGGAAATGAATGCAAATGTGAAATCCCCAAGAAGCCTGGAAACAGCCTGTGTGTATCTGTGTGTGTATAGACCCGCAAAGACTCAAACGCTCCTCTGCTTAACATCATCATGCTCATTTGTAAACAGACCCATCTATCAATCTGCAGCCTCCCTACCTAACCAAACAGATGAAGAAGGTGTGCGCTTGGATAATTTGCTCTCATCCCCAGACACAGAATAATAATAATAATCAAATGTACTCCACTCTGCCCCCTCCTCCCGCCTTTTGTCTGCTGTATTAATAAAGCCGCCTAATTTGACACTGTTTCGCATTGTAATAGATTCAAATTCAGCATTGCCATCAGTCTGCCAACCACAAATAAAGCGCAATGTATAAATATTGTAATTCGCAGATGTAATAAGAATCAGTTTCGCATCTCCTGCCTGTATGATAATAATATTAACTTCTTGCTGATGTTGCGCAGATTGGAGATTGGAAATTGGAGCGTGAATGCCAAAATATGCACACACAATTGTTTTAAATGCTGGCCATGCATATCGAGCACAAAAGCATTATTAAAGATTCACTGAAATGTTCCACAGTATGAGATTTAACAGCTCTACTTTACATTTATGCAATTACAGGTGGTTTTCTGAATGAATTAAGACTTTCCTGAGTTTAAATCACAGCCCCGAATAATATTGTTAAAGATTCAGACACTTTGGCCAGATTGTATAGGTCTTATGATTTAAGACTTTCCTGAGTTTAAATCACAGACCCAAATAATATTGTTAAAGATTCAGACAGTTGTGGACCCAATAAAAATAATATAAAAAAAAAAAAATCTAAATATTACAATGCCTTGGTGGAGCTTTACACTCTGTATTTTTAGATATTCCCTTTACTTTATATGTTTTGATTTGTAGCCCTAAGAAAACTGCCAAACTCTGCTCTGACTGATCTCTGCACAGTATCAAGGCCCTTATAAATCCCTTGATATATCATTTGACCCTCTTAAGCAGCAGGTGCCTTGACTTGAACAACTCCTGTGTGTAATCCGCTCACTTTCTCAGCACTTTAGTCACGCTCGCACAAGAGGCTTTGCCCCTGCCCCTGATAAGAGCAGCCCCTTTGTACTGGGCCCGCTCACAGATATCCATCAGTAACCAGAGTATATGTGCGGCACGTGGCAGTCGCTGTGGGAATAGGCCGCTACACAGTTATGAGTGTGTGTTTTATGGCCATCTGTTTGGGCTTCACAGATTAAGAGCCTCTCATGCTAATACAATTAATGTTTACAGATGATGATGAATGAGGAGTGGAGGTGTGGGACTGGCAGATTACAACATGTTACACTCAACGGTCAAAACAAGAGGCAGGATTATTAACATATACTTTACTTCAACAGATCACATGATGCTAGTCAACTTAATGTTGAAAATAAAATATGAAGAATGCACAGCCTGTATTGCCCCTCTCTACACTGACAGATGGAATAGGATCTCTTTAGAAATGTGGCCCTTGAACCATATTTTTCATCTGTTTTATATCTTTGGTGCGATAGAGAAAATGTTGGACATTTGTACCGGTTTGAAGCAATTACTGCCCACTTGCAGTTCTGTTAGTGGAATTTGCTTGTTTAAAATTTTGATTATATATTCAATATCTCATATCGTGGCTTCTCTCATCTGTAATTCAATTACTGGCCACCCCGATGCTGCTCGTATTAACCTTTGTGAGGATAATGAAGTCCTTTATTAAATGTATTGAATTGAAATTATTTTCTAATGTTATGCACTCTGGGCTCTGAATCAGCCTAAGCGGCTGGACAGCATAATTGTGGAGCTGTATTCAGAAGTGGCCTCTTGGATGAGAGTCCCTCTCTCGACCTATGCTGTGTGAATAGCAAACGTTCAAGTGGCTCTATTTGCATTGTAGATGTGCGTGTGTGTTCCACTCACTATTGAATTGTTTTCTTAATCGTTTCCTTTGTGCCAAGTCGTAAAGAAAACAGATTGTGTGTGAAGAGCATTAGAAGTGCCACTGACCTCTCAGCAGCAAAGGACTGCCAGAGCAGCAGATAGAGACACCCGGGTCAAACGCACCGGGTCAAACGCTCGCTCCAACTGTGAGTGCAGCCACCAACCTTTTCTTTAACAAGACAGATCTGCAATTCAGGACTCATGCATTTAAAACAAGCAACTTAACTTTGTTATGCATAGACCTGACCCATGCAGTGCACTGATACAACTTTGTTATCTCACCCATTCACACCTATTTAAACAAGGACAATTTCTCCATATAACTGTTACACTTATATCGTTATATATTTTAATTTATTTCTTACCAGATTGAATCCAGATGCCTGTTAATATCTCTATTAGTACTGCTTTTTTCTTTCCGCAATCTAAGCTGCAATTGATTTGTGGGAGAAGAAGCTTTATCAGTGTCATTATCAATTATTATGAACTTTCATGTCACCTAATATATAAATTTGCAAAGTCCATGACAGCGAGACTATATATAAACCCAATTCTTCACTCAACAATGGACAATAGACTTCAGCAGTGTCCAACTAATCACAGACCCAAATGCTGCAGATGAGATAGAACACTAATTGCCTTCTAAAGCCTCGTGTCACACTGTATTTATTAATCTCAGAGTGGCTCCAAATCTTGCGGATAATGAAACTCTCTTTTATAAATATGTATGCAGTGAAGTCACAACATAATAGCCGCTGGTGAAAAACAGGAGGCTCTGAGGCAGCTGAAGGATTAGACCAGGGTCCCACAAAAAAGAATGTTCCCCCAGCAGAAATTGGTTTAATTAATAGGACATTTTACATAATGATTACAGTGTAATTGCACCGACTAGCAGAGTGTCATTAAACATATCCTTGCTCCTTTACAACACCCTCCAGCTAAAAATAATGAGTTACATTGGAAATCACTATGCAACAGGTCCATAAATAACATTTAAGCCCATACAAGGAAAGTACTTATAAATAATAAATATTTGCTCTTTGTAATTGAAGAAAAAATGAGTATTTTTTTCCAGCTTTGTCCTGACACCGCTACAGGAAGGAGAATTTTCCCATTTTTCCCCTTGTAAGTGCTGAATTATTTATTTGCTCGCTAATAGTCAACACTGTCAACACGCGGTGGTTAAAATATACCTGTGTCCCGATAAATACCGCAGTGGGCTACAAAGTGATTATTCCCTGCTCCCAGATATTTTGTTGGATGCAGTCCCTGTATACACTGCACTAAATCACTGACTTCCAATTACCGTCTTCCATAAAACACTGCTCATATTCAAATCAGAAGGAGAGACAGGACCGTCCCCAGCCATGCCGGAGGCGTCAGAGCATGTGTGTAGGGCTTTGTGTAATGCTTACCCCATTTTACTGCAAAGTGGAAAGGCTCACTATCTCTGCAATAGCACCTTCATGCTGTCTGACTTTTTATTGGCTTCAAAAGTTGCTCATTATTCCTACTTTTTAAGGCGAAAGTTTCTCTAGACAAAAGCATAAGAAGTGGCCCCTTGATGTGGTCCGTTCTAATGTGTTTGAATAATGACCACGTATGTAGTAATTGTTCTCAAGGGAGGTGTTGTGTTGTAAGTGGATCTATCAATCACTTTTATGTATTGGATAATAGCGACAGCAGGAGAGCCTAGTCTACTCATAATCTTCTCTAACCACAAAATCATATAGTAAACATAATATATGAGTATTGATTCATCATATTAGATTGAATACTCTGTGGTTGGCTTGTGCCCCATCACTTAAAGGTCCTAGATTATGCAAAACTGAATTATGAGCTGTACGCCTTGTTAAAATGTTGTTACCTCATCAAAACATACATGAAGTTGTGTTTTGTTCCATTCAAATCCTGCACATTTAGGCTGGTGTTGTTTCCTATTCAAAAGGATATAATAGATCTGAAAATTGAGTTAGTATGAAACTTAATCAAGCTATAGAAGTCCTGACCCAGCATTTGTCCAAAGCCCAGATATACAAAGAAACCAAAACCATGCCATAAACTCTTGAGTAGTAAATATACAAATGGCTTGGAGGTGGATGGTTTGCTGTGGTGAAAGCTGTATGCAGGTCATTGCATTCATGTAATTATGGAGCTACAATAAACAGTAACACTTGAGGCTATTCATAATTGGATGTAGCTAATAGAAACATGTAATTGACTAGTTGTAGTTAATTGAAACTGTGTAATATGTATAATCATAGTATTACTATGACTGATATTTATATATTTTTTTATGGCCGATGCTAATTGTTCAGTATCAAAGTAACCGATGGTTGATACATTCTGCCGATATTTTTGGACCGATACAAAGGGTGATTTTTATTATTTTCCCCAAATGATGTTATTTAATTTACTACAAACTCCCCAAAACTCCCTTTTTACCACAAACCTATAACAGTCACGTGTGGAGTCATGTTTTTTTGTATTTTTTTAGGCAGCAGAGTGACCAAAACGAAATATCGGCCCATGTTGAAGATTTAAGGCCAATAGTCAATAGCTAAAAAGTCCAAATATCAGCCCGATTAACCAATATATGTGTTTATCTCCAACACTTGCATATGCTTAAATACATCCGTGTTGCACTGGCTCCGTGTAACCACATATCGACTCTGATGAATGTGTATCTTATATCCGAACATGCAGAAAAACCCCAAACACAATTCACGTCTGATCTGCTCCTTTGTGAAGCTCTGGTCTCACACAGCTCCAGTCTGAGAGGATTAAATACTGCTTCTCCACATTATGCTGCCTCTCTTCATACTTACATGGCTGGCAGCAATACCATCAATGGATTACATTTACGCAGAATGCATCAATAACTGAGGAACTAAGAGGCCTTGTCAGGGACGAGGAGTTGTCACAGACGCAGGCAAACGATTCTCCGCGGTGCTCATCTGCGCCGCAATCAGCTCATAATCTGAGGATACATCAGGCCTGGGTGACATGCAAATTTGCTGCTCCTCCGCTCTCATTTTTACACACAGTAATCACAGGGAGAGGCGCCCAAGCTCACAGATATGTATAAATAATTTTCATTCAAACATATTAACAGTCAAAATACCAGAATCCATCATGGCGGAGCTGGGAGGTTCTTAAGAAGCAATCAGCTCCTCTGCATGTGTTCTTTGTCTTTGGCAGCTGAGAGACAAGCTCCAGATTACTTGTGCGCGCGCTGTTTTGCATAATGGCCTACCCCCTTGGTGCTTTTAAACTTTCCTGCCGATCCATTACGTTTACCAAGCCCAGCTCCTGCCTGTCTTTAATATCATGCTCCTCGGAAAGAAGATCTGGAGCCAGTTTAAAGAGCTTTTTATTAAGGCGGCTGCACATGCCTCTATCCATCTTCTGTATGCAGCAGACACATTTATGTTCCATGTACGGGTTATGTACCGCCATCTTAAAGAGCAAAAACTTGCCCTTTTTACCTCAGTTGGTAAAAAGGATTTTGGATGAGATCTGGTCACGGAAACACAAAATACACCTAAAAAATACCTTCAAACTGATAATGTGCCCACTTTATCCTAATCAAATCCAAAACTGCAATTTGAATGGGCGCAATTACACACAGAAGTTGCAGTTTTTGGGGTGATAGTGTCCACTTCACACTACAACATGTTCTGTAAATAGCCCTTTACAAACTTGCAAAAAGCATGAGATTCTTTGTACTAGTTTAACAATTCATATTTCATTTATCTCTCAGATATTACCGTTTAAAATGTGCAAATAAGTAAATTTTCAAACTCGATTTCAATACTAAGAGAAAAAAAACAGATGCTCCATAACAATTCTCATACCATAAAGAAAACTAAAATACATGCATTATTTTGACAATAGGGTAATTTTTGACACTAAATAATAGTACTTTCTTTTATATTACCATGTAGTCTTATATCTGTGTAATCCCTCAGTGGTCCAAGTGGTCATCCATGGACATAACTAGTCTATGTGACCTTATACTTGTTCTGATACTTATTATCGATACTTGCTTAAGTGAGTATCTAGTTTCGATACTAGTTTTAAAATGCATTTGATTTCCGAAACTGTTCCGAAACTGTTCCGAAACCCTAATATAAATCAAAATGAATCACAATACCACACTTTTTTCTTGCATCATACTGGTATTGTGTGATGATTTTTTGCTCCTTTTACTAAAACCAAATCCATTTTACATTGACAGAGTCCCTTTGTGCTGTCAGAGCCAATGTCATATGTCCACCACATTTCTGTAAGATGTAAAATGACATAATCTATGTATAACCCGATCTCATTAAGCCCATTCAAACCTATGCAGAGGAGAGAGGCCCGCTGCACTCTTCATGAGCTCAAATTAAGGCAGTTTGAGGCAGAAGCCAGTGAAGCCTGACAGGACACGGGCTCTAGTTTTATGTCATGTCATTCGTCTGTACTTTATATTTTCTATGACCGCATTGTCTCTTTCAAGAACCCTCGGCTATAAAAACAGAGGTGGTTTTGTCCGAGGTGAATCCTGCAATGCTAATGTTTTTGTAACACTGGTGCATCTTAATGATCCACAAACATAAGAGTCCGATTTGGTCTGGGTTTAAATGCTTTTGCGCTGAGCTAATGTGGGTTCAGTGAAGATGAAAATGTGTTTTAACGGACACTGTTGGCAGTTTAGAAGGTTCAGTAAATACTAGTGTTGTCACAATACTTAAATTTCAATTCAATTTTGATACTGAGGAATAAAACTTACTTCCTGATACTAAAATGACAATAAAAATACTCTTTATTCAGACAATATAATGTGATTTTCAACTTCAAAACTTCAAAACTATTTTGCATTACCATGTGTCTATGTAATCTCTCAGTTGTCCAGGTAGGTTCCATGGTGGTACATTGGCTTAAACTAGTCTTATTCTTGTTCTTTCTAAAGCTTTTCAGAAAAGGTTCATTTCTGTCCTATGAACTTTTTATTTTTATTAATACCCATTTAATATCTAGTTTCAATTCTAATTTTAGTATTGTTTAGTGTCTGATATCTGTGTGGGAAATGACTAAATATATGTTCCAAAAATATAATATAATTGCATCAAACACAGAAATCTATGTTATAAAATAGGTTAGATTAGCCTTGATTATCCCCATAGGGAAGTATGTGGGTTTTTAAATAAACAACTCTATATAAAAGTATTCCAAGTATCCACCGGTGCATCTTAATGATCCACAAACACTTTCTGAAGGAGACGTTTCCATTGTGCAGAGCTGATGTGGGGTCAGTGAAGATGAAAACTCAGGAAACATTGTAATGAAAGATTGAGAAAATGGCATAAAGCCGGAGAGAAATGTCGTCATTGTGGACGATAAAGCACAGTGAGGCAAGGCAAACTCCCATGGATCACAACCTCGTTCATTTCAACAGAACCACGTCTGGAGCAGCTCCCTCACCCTCCTCTCTCAACAGGAGAAGCCAAACTGTCACGTAAAGTCCCATCATATAAAGAATAATAATAGCCCCGTGTAGTTCTGAGTGATGGGAGGGATCCAGGCTCTGAGCTGATAAGGAGCGATATCCTTCTGCGATTAAACTCAAAACTAGACATACATTTAGTCTGTGAAGTCATGTTGTTAACAAATATGGTGCTGCAAGTTGGGAGCGAAAAGATTCGGTCTGTGTTGTGAAACAAGTAGTTTTTGCTTTTTATTAATGTATTAAATAGAAACTAGAGCACTTATGGGCTAATACAACACAAAATTAATGGAACACAACACCTATGTATTTAACATAATAGGATAATATAGTTTATTTCTATACTTTTTTTTGTATTTTTTTATAGAAATGAAAAAAACACAAAAAACTACACACTAAATATTTCATTTCTTTCCAAATAAACACACTATATCCAATCCAATCCACTTTATTTCTATAGCACATTTCATAAACAACAGTTTCCAACGTGCTGCACAAATACACACTAAAAGCAACAATAATAATATAATAATAAATAAATACTCATTAAACACAGATTAAAACATATTAGTCCTAAAACAATAAACCAGTAAAATCAAATAAGAGCAAAGCCATAAGATAGCAATAAATAAATAAAAACCCATAAAATACATAAAAAAATAACTATAATAGCTACAACTTTAAAAAATACAGATCGCTTCCTCCACTAATAATGTATCACCAAAAAAATCACAATATATTGGGATTACCCACTCACTAAAATCAGCTTATTTACAAAAAAATATTATGCATTTCAAGCTATAGTAACTACCTAATTTCCATTTTCTTTTTCTTTTTTTTTGTAATTTCTTTTATTTATTTATTTATTTTTTTTGGTTGCTTACTGGGCAGTTACAGTGAGCCCTGTCTTCCACACATAAATATTTGAATTTCACAGTCTTGCGTGTTAATTAAATCAGTAGTTTTATCTGCTCATCACATCCACTGTTGGCCGGTCCTCTCCTCTCTGGCCCTTTGCACTCTTAAGGCCAAGCAGGAGTTATTGCTCAGAGAAGTGCAGTGGCCAAACCCCTGGAGATTCATGGGCAGTCTCAAAGATAATGTCTGGTGTGGGAGAATCGCTACCGGTGCAACAACAGCACGAAAGGGGTCACAATAAAGTTTAGTTTGATGACAGGAACAAATATCTATACCGTTTGGCTGCCCCGCTCAGCCCCCTCTCTGCAGGCAACTGGCCGTGACTGTTGGCGATTGTGCCGGAGACTGTTCCACAAGTGATCCATGCTCGCTCCAATGGCAGGTGTCCATTTTATAGAGTTATTCAATCGGAAATGCTGGAGTAGCATTTGGACAGTGCTGCGCGTTATTGTGGCTCTGATCTCCCGCGCTTCTGTCCAGGCTGTGTGGATAACAGCTAAAGCGGTAGCTGGAAACAGTCCTAGGATTGGGTACTTAGCTTCTATTGGCTGCGCAAATGACACGGAGCTAGATAGGACTTGTAGGTGACCAGCTGGTGGTTAGTTTATTCTGCTGTGGCTGTGGACAACAACAAAGTCATTCACAAAAACATCCAAACGACTCGAGAGTTTAAGCTTCCAGGATCGCATCAAGATAATCACATCTGGGATTTAATCTATAGTTTAGGGTTAAATGCTTATTGACTGCTCACCACTGTATACAAGTAGAATAAAACTTAAAATACAAGTTGTGCTGACCTACATTTCATATCATTTTCTGTCTTGTCTTTTTTTGATCCTGCACATTTCCTTTAGAGTGGATGTGCATGTCCCTTTTCCCACTTATCAATGTGCTGAGCTACAATGTCCCACTGTCCTGCAAAAGTAATAATAATACTACAATAAAACTTAAAAATGATGCACCCTTGTGGTAAGAGTTTACTTTTTTTTTTATCTCATAATGGTACCAGAAACAAAAAGTATGTCTGGATTTCTTTTACTTTATTGCTTGTAACACCAGAAATGTCTGTCTTTGCTTCACCATCATATTACAATCACAATACAAACAATGTAAAAAAGCAATTGTTACATAAATATATAATTTACAAAGTCTCCATCATGAGAAAAATGCATTGCACTGCATGTAGCATGATGAAATTCTCCATCAAGGAGACTTATTTATGTATTTGTTT
>KN505489.1:0-10945 GCA_000787155.1 Scartelaos histophorus
CACCTGCTTGTCTCCATGGAGATGCTAAACGGTCACATTTTATGCAGCACTTTTCCACCTTCACGGCCCCCAAAGCACTTTACATCAAGGAACCAATCACCCATTCACACTCACACACCAGCGTATAGAGAGACTAAGGGCGTGGTGGGTTAAAGGTTGTATAGAGGATTTTCCAAGGAACGAGGAGCACAGCGACTGTCCTTTTTCCAAATGCTGCACATGTGTGCAACCCCCTCCCCGACACAACCACCTCCTCTTTATGCCAAAACCTGCTGTGCTGAGGCAGCTACTTTTCTCTTTTACTATTAAATAACTGCAACGACATATAATATAGTTATAATAAAGTTGTTGTGTGAGAGCAATGCTTTGCAAAAACTTTAGATTTACATTTACGTTTTTAATGAAGTAGTTTATCCTAGAAAATTAGTTCTCTCCTCATCGTTGCACAGGACTTGTAAACACAACTAATGAGCTACTAATGCAATAAGCAGCAACAAACAGACTTTTTCTTTGCACTGAAAATCATGTTTTCAGATACAGGATATCGCATTTGTGTCTTGAAAAACATCTGTCAAACTCTTGGAAATAAAGTACGTTTCCCAATGATAAGCAGAAGTTTCCTGTCCAGAAGTAATTTAGCTCCGACATGTCAGTCTTTAGACCCTCATCTGCTTCAGTGATGAGTCTTTAGACCCTCGTCTGCTTCAGTGACGCCATCGCTGGAATGAATCTCCTAGAATCACCTTCGTTCGGCTTTGCTCCCTTTCCTTTCCTCTTCTCCTTTCGGCGATCTCATAAACGGACTTTCTTTTGCGGTGAACTGGTCGTGGATTCTTGTCATTGCAACAAACTTCGTGCAAACTGTGAGGAAGCTCCAGCTGGAAAAATCCACTATGAACCGCCGCATTGGTTTAGTAAACAGCGTCTTGCATCTAAAGTGCGTAAGAAAGAAAACCACGAAATCCCAGCGCCGGTGACTCAGTTACACTGGAAGAGGCGAGAGTTTGATTGAACCCAACAGCCAATAGAAAACGAGGTAGCTTCATTTTCTATTGGCTGATGTTTATCTGGCCCCAGCACGTACAGAGTTGATGCATTTTCATTCTTTTTGCTTTGGTCATCATCATTACAAGGCTGCTGCATCTCAAGAGTCTTGCCAATTCAGCAACGGCATTCAGCGCCAACCTGTGGGTCAGAGGATAAATACTGGGATTTGAACTTCTTTCACTCCACGGAAACAAGCAGGTGATGTAACCAGGCGAAGACACAGGTCAGGTCAGCTGGAGAGGTACGAATAAATGTTTTTCAAGGTATTTTTTCAGCAGTATAAAGATTATGCAACATAAATGACATAATCTAGACGAGTAGTTTAATGTCATACTGTGGAACATTCCTGGCAAAGCAATAACATCTTCAAGGAGCAGGTAGCAGACCCCCCACCTGAAAAGTTAAATGTGTAACTTACCTTTAGAAAACTTTGTCAAACCCTTAATGAGAGACAATTCAAGGGTTTTGACGCTCTCGAAAAGCACAGTACGCTCTCGGTAGTTCAAATTCAAACCACTCACAGCGAACGCCTACAATATTTCTTTCAACTTAACAAAGCCAAATATAAAGTACTCAGATTCTCCTCTCGTCTATTTCGGTGGAGGCCTGTGCGAGCTTTGGTTTGATGTTTTGTGTGATTCCGCGGAGCAGGTTGAGTTTTCCATCGCGCTCGGATAAAAACGCTCTGCTCCCCAAACTAACTCCGAAACTCCCATTTGTCCTTCCCCTCGCCTCAGGCACCGCTACAAAACCCCGATCCCGACGACAAACCGACGCCGCCTATGCTAATGCAGAAAGGAACATTAGAAAAGACACCACAAACACTCCACTCTTTAATTCTAACTATAGGCACTGCTCTGTCTGAAGCTTTGAATTCTAATAGCCCCGAAAAATTTTATTTTACTTTTTTTTCCAGTTTTTAGAGAATTTTTAAACTTTTTTGACCGTATTTTAAGCTTGACCAAAATTTCAGATATAAACCTAAATAAGAAAATGACTTAAAAGCAGTGAAATTATCTATCCATGCAGCGAGATCATTTTATTTGTCATCTTAAAATAAACTACCTCTAGACTATAATTAATCAAATTTAGAACTAGTAAGTAGAGAATAAATATAAGATAAGATGAATAACCTGGTATAAGTTTTTAAATCTTGGTCAGATCAGAGAAATTTGCAGCGTATAAAACCCCCAGCGCGATGTCAATGCAAAATATCGATGTAATCCTTATGATGAATTGATAATAAAATAAAATGACAAAGGAAAAAAACATAAATGTGGCATAAAAAGGTTGAAACTGAAATGGTGATAGAAACACTGTATATTGTTGGTGAAAGCTGCTTGAAATAAAGATTGTGCTGATACAAAAAAAAAAAAACCTGGACTTGATGCTAGTTAAGCTACACAGCAACATTATGTGAAACCATTGATATGTTTGTAGATCCCTTTGTAATACTGTAACGTAAAGACGATATACTTTAATTTACGGCGCTCAACTGTGCCCATTCTCCGCCCAGTTACGGAGCTAAACTCCCCAATCTTTCTGGGAAAAACATATATTAAAAGTTTGAAACTTCAAATAATCAGCTACGTGCTGACCACAAGACCTATAATTTAATTTAAAGTCAGTTTCTGCAACTTTATAAACACCAACGTTATTAAAACATTAAGCAGAAACTGGCATTTTAAACAGACTTAAATCAACCGCATTATGGATATTAGTTAGCGTGTTGCTGCTTGGCCTTCGCAACGTCATTGAACTCCTAAATAGAGGCGGTGTACCTCAAAAAGACGTGAGCGATGGCAGTGACAATCTTTCAAATGCTCTTTTTTGCTTTACCACGGAAATATGAGCATCGCTGACCCGCTGGCTTGGCTTTTGTGTCGCAAAGAAAAATCACATAAGCCGTTTTGTCAAGTAACTATGATGGCCTTCTTCCTCCATTTATGATTTCAGTCTGGAGAAGTTGTATAAAACACATAATAGGGCTGGAGCAAAAAATATATACAGATATATTTTGCTATATATATACCTTGATAACTGTACAGGAAAAATAATCCCCCAAAAACTACTGAAAAAACAAAAATGTAAAATTTCTCAAGGTCTTTTTTAATTGAAGTGCAAAGAGGTCGGCAGTTCATGTAGGAACAAAGTGCTTCTGCAACATTGAAAAAAAATCCTGTATATAAAAATAATAATTTAACTGTAAAATAAAGGAAGAATTATTCCATATCACCTTCTTTGCCATAAAACAGCTCAAGTTAAGCTCATGTTTGCATTAATTCTGTGAACCAAACGATGAGCAGAACCATGAGCTCCTTCAGCAGAGGAAGTTCAGGAGGTTCTTTATTTTAATAGATCCATGTTCCAGGTGGAGCTGAGGTTTCCCACAATCCACTGCTCAGATCAAACCCGACGATTCCAAACACTAATGTACAAGTAAAACTGCAGCAGATTCTTCTTTTAAATCTTCAGCATAAATAAACTTTACATGATTAAACTTTACAACATGTAAACCATAAAGTTTGAGATTATAATGTGTTTAATTCAGATTTGGGCACATTTCTTGACATTTTACAGAAACGAAACTTAAAAGCGCATGGCTCATTTGCATAAACTATAAGCGCTGAAAAAAAAAAAAAAGCTGCTCTCAGGGCACAAGGAGCTGGAAATGGTGGAAAAGGTTTGCGGTGCTGGAAGCTTTGGTTGACGCCATTTTTATGCATTTGGAGACGAGTTGTGTTTCCTCCTGTTGAGGCGCCTCATGTTGAGACTCACAAGGGGAAGAAAAATAACGTGGGCGAAATCAGATTATCTACAAGCGTTACATCAATATATACGATATGTCAAAATCCATATTGAGTTTTTAAAATATCTAGACATCACCCACCCCTAACACATAACATATTTACATCACCGTGTTACTTTTAGCGTTTTGAAAATCCTATATTCGCAGAAAAAACAATGTATTTTCATTTTTTTATAGGTCTCCCTTTGCTCTCCATGCTACATCACTCCCCCTTAAGAGCGCTATCACAACACAGTCACCGTACTTACAGCTAATGAAACTACTGCACTTCGGGTTTTGTGTCACGCTTTTGAATATTTATGGAAAATTGTTGTGCGGGAGTCTGACGTCGGCTTGTGGGCGGAACAGAATCGTACAGTTAACCACAAGGAGGGTTTAAATGGTGCTCAAACACGCATGGAAGACATCTAAAACCTCCTCGGGCATGTTTTGACGAGGAAATTAAAACATGGTAGAAAGCAAAAAAAAAAGATTTGCATAATACCCCCTCTTTAAAAAAAAAAGTGAAATGTGTTATTTTTCACGACCAAATCTTCTAATGGCGAAACACATTGTAAACTCCAGATATAAACCCAGTTGCTTCTTCCAGTTTGCACAGTGCCTAATGACCCCACCTGAAGTGCAGTCAGTGGCAGTTTCTCGCAGCTTGTTATAAATGATCCTCCATATTCTCCCGCTCACAATGTGACTGGAGAAAATACTGCAGTCTTTTGTTCTCAGATGAAACTTCTTTACTACGCTTCACTCCCCCAAACCAGACCCAGGACTCCTCTTCTCGCCGCAGGCTCATCCACACACAAAACCTGCACAAACGCCTCTAGAAAATACTCTTAAATCCATCTCTTTTAAGCCTATTTGAATAAAAAATGTACTATATTAAGCAAATTCGACTCTTGCGAGTTTTGAGTTATGTTAGAATATTGTTACCTCCTCAAAAACACCTGCATTATTAACAGCTACCTTTTTTTTTTTTTTTTAAGTTTTGTTCAGTAGAAATCGGCAATTCCAGGGCTGAAATCATCCAAATGATTCTAGTGAACACAGTAAAAAGTGGAGTTAAAATTGACTCTCACAGAATCAAATTAATATTTTCTCAGGGTTTATATGAGTCCAATCTGTTCTAGAATTAATTTAACTTTTTGGGAAATGTCAATTAAGTAACATTGGACCAAAGTTCCTCTGTTTAACCGAAATCAAGAGTTATTTTAACGTTTTTGAGATTAACACCTTGTAGAGTTATCCTGATTTAGCTAAAGAACATACAGGTTTTTTATTTTAGTTAATTTAAGATGAAAATATGTTAAAAACTGGTTCAAACTAGTCTTGTCTCACAGGAGTTTGAGGTGGGAGGTGCCAAATAAACACTAAGGAAACAAACTGAACACTAGCGGAGGTTGAATTAACTTCAGCCATATCAACTTTAACTTTAAAATAGTTAAAATAACGCTTTTGGGTGTTAAAAACAACTCTGAAATATTTTACCCTGAAATTTTAACCCTCCAGTTTATGCGGTGAGTTTAAAAACACAGTGGAGCACTACCACATGACATCACAAGGTGTAACAGAGTCTTTTTTTATGTTTCTGAGAGAATAAATATGCAGGATCTGTGTGTTAAACGTGTGTGAATGGAAAAAAAGCAACTCCAGGTGTGTTTTTGATGAGGAAACATTATAAAACAACCCAGAAAATGGCGTAATATGGAGTTGTATCAGGAGCGGTTGAAGTACTAGTACCAATGTAAGAAGTAGAAGTAGTTATAGAAGAGTAGTAACAATTGAAATGAGAGTAGCGGCAGTAGAAGTAGAAGTTCAACTAGTATAGAACATTATTAGCCAAAATAGAATGCATATTGTTAATGGACCCTGCTCTTTAATAGGCCAATCAAACAGCTCCAATGAGTCGATTCGAGCGCGCGACGTTGAGCCCAAACCAGCAGAAATAATCAGATGTCATAACTTTGTACATCTCGTCTCCTCAACGCCTTTAAAATGAGCCCTTTCAGCGCTAATGTTACGGCGTCTGATGAGTCCGGGGTAATATGGGCAGTCAACCTTCAAATAAGACGGAAATCTAACAAAGTCTCTCAGAGCAATTCAATTAAAGCAGATACTCACAGCCCTAAATTACTATGAGGAAATGGCACGAAGCTGGTTTGACTGCGCTCTGTGAAAGTGTTCAATCATTCTTTATTACGCAGAGTCGCAAAGAAAGTACACGAAGTTAAAGGGCCCATATTACGCTATTTTCTGATCTATGGTATAACGTTAGCCAATGTTCCCAGATCGCAAAAAACGTGGAGTTGTGTTTTGTTTCATTTGCACATGTTTAATGCAAAAACCCTGCAGATTTAGGCTGAGTTCGTCTCTCAGACAAACTAAACACATTCACTGGAATCATTTGGATGATTTCAGCCTTAGAAAGGACAATCTAGGCTGAACAAAAGGAAAAATGTAGCTGCTAATTTGAAAACTAGCACTTCATGACAACGCAAGGTGGAACAGAGCATTTTGAGCTTTGGAGATGTAGACAGACTAATACTAAAGGATCACTCAAACATGCACTGCAAAAAATCACTTGTAAGATTTACTAGAAAAAATCCTTGTAACGTCCTTGTTTCTTCCAAATCTGAGGCCATGGTTCTCGACCGGAAAAAGGTGGCTTGACCTCTCTGGGTGGAGAGTCCCTGCCTCAAGTGGAGGAGTTCGAGTATCTCGGGGTCTTGTTCACAGTGAGGGGAGGACGGAGCGGGAGATTGAGGAGGATCGGTGCAGCGTCGGCAGTGATGCGGTTGCTGTATCGGACCGTTGTGGTGAAGAGGGAGCTGAGCTCAAAGGCAAAGCTCTGATTTACCGTCAGTCTGCGTTCCTCCTCTCACCTATGGTCATGAGCTCTGAGTAGTGACCGAAAGGACGAGATCGAGGATACAAGCGTCGAAATGAGTTTCCTCCACAGGGTGGCTGGGCGCTCCCTTAGAGACAGGGTGAGGAGCTCAGTCACATGGGAGGAGCTCGGAGTAGAGCTGCTGCTCCTTCATGTCGAGAGGAGCAGCTGAGGGGAGGGCATCTGGTCCAGATGCCTCCAGAGCGCCTCCCTCGGGAGGTGTTCCGGGCATGTCCCACCAGGAAGAAAATGGATGGAATCTTCGTAACAATTTGCACTCATACTTTTTAAGTCAATTTTCCTGCTGTAATATCAGGTACAATTTACTTGTCAGTATTAAGTAAAATGTACTTACGATAAACTCATGAATTTACTGACTAATTGTTACTCAATTTGTTTTAAGTTAGAAGTCATATTTATGTAAATAAATTAAATTAAATAGTAAAATATTGTCATAATTAACTGCATTGCTCTAAAGTCAATATTATCACGGTTCACCTTTCGTGGCCTCACCATTTCGCAGATTTTTTTTTCATTCATTTTTTTCTCTTGCATTTTTTTTTCAGCATATGAACATGCATTGTGTTCTGCGTCCTGATTGGCTGAAGGAGAACTTGCACATTGTGTTCTGCCCGGGTTCTGTACAGAACAGAATGTGTCCATCAAAATTTACATAAATGTTCGATTGCTAGAAGCAGAACTCTGAAGAGCCGTATGTTTGCAGCAGCGACGGGCTGGGACCAAAAAACTGCCCTCGACTTTCCCCCGACCATTTGGCGACAGTGAGACTTGACGACCACGAAACTGAAGCGAGAAAATGTTACTTCCTGTCTGAGGAAAATGTATAAAGTGTGTGATGAGGGGTTTTATGGGGTTTTACATAATAATTGTAAAAAATAAAGCTGACGATTTCGCATATTTCGCCTGTTGTGAGTTATTTTTAGAATTTAACCCCCACGATAAAAGAGGGACCACTGTACAATAAATGATACATTTTTATACAGTGCTTTTCCACCTTCAAGGCTCAAAGCACTTTACAACAAGGAACCACTCACACATCCACTGACAGGAGGTGAGGTCTGGGTCAAGTGTCTTGGCTCAAGGACACAACAGCAGCATTTATTCATGGGAGCTCGAATCACTCCTTGGATGTGACCGCTCCCAAGGACTTTTTATTTATTTATTTATTTATTTTAATGTCGTGAGCGGGATTCGAACTGCCAACCTTCGGATCAGAGGGTTTGTGAGTAGCATCTGTAAAACTTTTAAAACTTACTTAAAACTTAAAAAAAACTTTAAAAAACTTACTTAAAACTCATTAAACACGATACTTCCACTACATGAGTTAAAGAAGTACATTTTGTCCATTGCAATTAAATAAGTTGCAGTTCTCACAAAATTATGTTATTTCAGTGTAAAAATGTGTTGCTTTAATATATTTTACTACCCCCAGAATTTATTTTTTTGAGTGTGAATGAAACAAAACACAACTCCAGGTCTGTTTTTGAGAAGGTAACAACATTATGACAGGACTTAAAGCTCACGTCTTAAGAAAAAGCCTCGTAGAAGAGTAAGGTTTTCACAAGGTGCTTCGGTGTCGTCTCTTCTAAAACTGGGCAAAACTATAATAAAATAAATGAACCTTTTGTCTCCATTGTCAATTTCATATTTTTTTTCCATTTCAAATGCAAAATACAAATGGATTTCAGTTTTGATTTCATGAATATAAACCAACCAGGCTTTTAATCAGCGCTACACAAAAAATAGTCCAATTTCTTCCTTCAAAGTCTGAACTCTGCGTGAACTTACGGATAGTTAAAGACAATTTATACAGATTTAAATACCTACTTCCTGCTATTTAAGTGCGGAAATAAGGTAACGCAGATTAAACGCAGGAGTTTTGTTTAGTATAGAGGCTCGGAGTGGTCGTAGTAGAACTTTGCGCATTCTCCGGGTGAATACATTACGCAGCGGGGGGGTGTTTTGTATAGTTGTGAATGGTCCATATTCATATTCAAATGTGTCTGGGCCTCACGTCCACCGCCCGCCACCCCCAGGGACGACAGAACCCGCTCACGTTAAGAGAGTTTCTTGCCGTCTTGTCTGGGAATTCATTTAAAAATCCCACATTACACCCTCTCTTGAGCTTTTAGCCGTGTTAGAACGTCGTTTCCTTCTCAAAAACAGACCCGGAGTTGTGTTTTTTTGCTTCATTCACACATGTTTGAGCGATCGTTTATTATTAGTGTGTCTACATCTTCGAAACTCTAAGTGCTCTGTTTCCGTGTTCACCTCATTTTACCTTTTGCTCAGGAGAGATCAGCAATTCTGTTTTCTGTTTGAGAGAAGAACTCAGTGAAAATCTGCAGGTTTTGTGTGTTGAACATGTGTGGATGAAGCAAAACAAAAGTCCAGGTTTGTGATGAGGAAACATTATGACATGGATCAGAAAATAGCCTCATATGGGGATCAATCTTTTCTCTGTTTTCTGGTAGTTGATTTAAGTTGTATAATAACTGTAAACCTGTCACACATTCTGAAAAACAATATGCTGTTGAAGAAAATGTATACATGAAAAATGGCAATATTGAAGCTAATTTATGACACGGACTAGAGGTGTAAGAAAAAATAGATTCAGTGATACATCGTCATACTTCATTGCACAATTCTTGAATCGTTTCAAAAAGCATCTAAATAGATTTTTCAAATGATGTTTTGCACAAAAATTCATTAGTTACTCGGGGGTGTACATTGCCTCATTACATGAGTGTGACGATACATATCATGATCTGCATGTCCTGATTCGATATATCACGATATATCGCAATATGAAAACGCAGGACAATATATTGCGATTTATCAATAATTTCTTCTATTAATACAGTCAACTGCACCTCAACGAGAACACAACTGTATCAAATATAATTTATAAAAATGTTTAAATCATCAGAACAGTGAATGTAACTAATGAATTTTTGTGAAAAATATTATTTTTATAAATCAACTCGGATGCATTTTGAATTGATTTGAGAGTTGTGCAAAGTATCACGATATATCACTGAATTGATTTTCTCTTACACCCCTATTACCGTATTTTTCAGACTATAAGGCGCATCTAAAATCATGACATTTTCTCATAAATCCACAGTGGCCTTATAATCCAGTGGCCTTATGTGTGACCTTTGGTTGTGTTTAACCTCCAACCGATTTGATGTTGTCCACATTAGTCTAATAACGTATTAGTGGGCGAGTCAGGAGGAGTAATATGTTGGCCACATATAGGGCGACTGTGCAACATACCGGTAGTTCTGCCGTGTGCTGTACAAGGACTCAAAATGCACCTGTTAAGAGACATGCACCATGCAGATTTCAGGTTTTGTATTTTTGTGTTAAAACTGAACAATGTTGAGAGGATCCGGGCATGTTTGATGCCCAAATCACCAACTGTTAAACTTGTATTTTTGTGTTAGCTACAACTGAGAGTTATTGTAAATGACCTGAATAAAGTTCCATTTATCCGACACGTGTTTTGTTTCTCTTATTGTGCCTTATAATCCGATGCTCCTTATGTGTGGACAATGACACAACTGACATATTATTTGATACTGCGCCTTATAATCCGGTGCACTTTATAGCCCCAAAAATACGGTACATTGACTGTTCTTATGATTTAAAATTGTTTCATACAGTTGTGTTCTTGTGAAGGTGCAGTTGACTGTTTTAATAGAGGTAATTATTGACAAATCACAATATATCGTTCTATGTTTTAGTATCGGGATATATTGCGATATATCAAACCGTGAGATGCAGATCATGATATGTGTTGTATCGTCAAACTGAAGGCAATACACACACACACACACACACACACACACACACAATAACCCTGAAGCAGGATTATCCCTTCTAAATGTACAATAAATCTTAAAATCTAGCTCAAAAATACCAAGAAAAACAGATGATATGACTGAGCGGGGTCACCTCTCCACAGATCTAACCATAACCGTAACTTGGTCTGGTTTAGTCTCATACTGTGGAACATTCCAGACAAAGCAATGCCATTTCCACTGAGAAAAGCATTTGACTGAAACTCTACCAGAAAAGTTACACAATACAACTTTAAACAAAGACTAGTAGTTATTTTGCCAAGAGTCACAGGAGTTACATATCCACACCTCTAATCTAACCACAGTACAGAAAAATACCAA
>KN505495.1:0-25721 GCA_000787155.1 Scartelaos histophorus
TCCTGTGTGTGTCCTGTGTGTGTCCTGCCTTCACCTGTGCTTAAACACAGAGCTGGAGCCTGCTCAGGCTCTTCTGTGTCACAGGCTCAGTGACACATGAACATGACACATTTCACTGTCAACAAAGAAGCAACGTCAGCACAACAAACAATAGATGAGTTTTTCACTGATTCTAATGGTGATGATATTTTTGGAATGAATGGTGCTAAAATGTGCTTGTACATGTTTTTGTTGAAGTTCAGTCATGTAAAACGTGAATGGGCAGAAAAGTGCAGAAATAGATGAGTATTACTCTTATTATACTATTAAACTACTTTTAATGAGCTCCTTTTTATAAGATATGCAAAATGTTCTAGTTTGGAATTTCTCCAAAAGATCAATAATCTCCTGCCTCTTAATAAACAGGGTCGAAAGGGGCAGAAGGGAGATTGGCTGCCACATGTTTGTCAGTCTACCCCAGGGCAAGTGTGACTCCAGAACAAGTAACTACGCTGAATGCAGAGTGAAGAGTTAAGGCCGACATGTTTTGATGGGGAATTGAGTATTTTGAGCATTTTAAACGAACCATGTATAATTAGATTTAAAATTCCATAAATATGTCCTAACTGTGCTCTCAGACGCAGCATAAACATGTTCAAATCAATTTGAGCTTTTGCTGGTAACAGAAAACAGCACAAAAACATTGGACATGAGGGACAAGTTGTTTATGTTAGGATTTTGTGTTTTGGTTCAGAAAGCAAAAAGAGCCTCACATGAGTCATTTGAGTTGCCTGTTTCAACACTATCCAGTTGGTTTAAACCTAAAAGGATTCTCTCTTATCTAATTCAGAGCTAGTGCAGCGTCTGCAGCTTAGGGAGTGAATTGTGTAGGTTTTATGAGGCATGACCTGCACATATACAAAGAATGAGAAAGAGTCCTGCAGTTTAAAACACTGGCCTAGTTTTGTTGTGATTGTTGTACCTTTTTAACACTGCAAGAGAGCTGTTCCCTTTAGTGTAGAGATTTATGAAAGTCAACACATAAGGCACAGACGACATGTATAAGCACGAGGAAAGACTCTGACCTGCCTCTGGTCCAGCCTCTCTATGGTGGCGTTAGCTCCGTAGGCCTGGCAGGACTCCACAGTGTAGTCTGAGCTCAGCCCCAGCACAGAGCACGAGTCTCCACACGAGCCATCGGCCACCACGATGACCCGCGGCCAGTCTGCGGAGGGAAGGCGACGCACGTACTCCTCACAGAACTGCAGGGACACAAAAATGAACATCGGACCATTACAGATTCTGTTTAAGGCCCTGTCCCTGATTATTACTGTCTTAAAAGCAAAATTATTTGTCATTTATCTTGTGAAGAATATTCTTCACTTACCTTGTGCACTCTAATTATTCACCACAATGAGTTTTTCACAACGTTTTCACAACTTTCAGAGGCTAGAACAAAGTTTTGACCATTAAGGTAGAACTAAAAACAACTAGCATGCTAACAGTCCTGATTCTTGGGCAATACCTGCAGTTTTTATAATTGCAGTTGTAGACACACACATAGCTACTTATGTCTGTACTGAGGCAAGATACTGATACTCAAATACAGGCACTTTATCCAAATCTATCCAAACACAGGGCTTGATACTGGAGCTGGTTCTGTTTAAGATTTTCATTAATTAATTCGTTTTTTTCTTACAATATCTGCCAAAAAGTCTAGATTCATCACATTCTCAAAGCTTGCACTTAAAATGTATTGCACAGTTAAAAAGCTCAAAGTTCTTCTGTGCTTTTGTTATAGACACACAACCTGAACCCCCCCCTTCTTGTCTCCATGGAGATCTTATCGCTTTGTCTTGAATGTTTCACAGTGCGGCATTAAACTGTGGCCACGTCATAGGTCAGATCTGCGAAGAGGCCACCGCACTCAAAGTAAGAACGTGTTTTCAAGGTATTTATTTAACTCTTGAAGCTGAATAAATGCAAGAAATGGAACGTTATAGGCAAAAGAATAAAATCTTCATGCAGACAGAAGTTGTAGAAGTTATAAACTGTCAGTAATATGAGAAATAGAAAAATAATAAGCAATACAATTTGAGAACTTTTCACTCTCTTTTTTGTTGAGCATCATCTAAACAGGACCATAAAGACTCACATTTTGAATATAATTTTGTTTGTTTTTTTTTAGTTTTCAACAAATTTGGCAGAGTTTACTAGTGTATACATTGTGTCACCATGGGAACTGTTCAGCATTTTGCCATTTACATGCATCCAGTACAGCCCCATAGTGATGCCGCCGCAACATCACCACAGCCTCTTCTCCGACGGCCCTATTTTTCAAACAGACGGGCTCAAGGTTATGACACATCCGAGCTGTTATATTTTCTCAGCTGATGTTTTGTATGCAGCACACGGCCTCAATAAAACAGACACAGGCAAAAAGGGCAGAGAAGGACACGGAAGAGGAAGAGGAGGAGGAGGCAGGTCCGCAGAATTATATTTGATTCACTTGGAATTGCTTTGATAATGCGGTGCACTGACTCAACAATAGTCAAACACAGACAGACAAAGACAGACAAAGTGCCAACATGGTTCCATCCAAGTCAACAAAAGACATTTGGAAATATGATGGAGATTTGGAAAGATGATACAAAATGTTCCTCTGAACTTTGGAACTAAGGAATAGGCTTAATACTTAATACCGATTCCAATACCATGATACTCTCACAATAGAATGACACAGTGTAAAATTTTCTTGTTCTTTTACAACTCAAGATCATTCAAAAGGTTCATTTCTGTCCAGTGAATGTGACTTTCTTACTATTGATACCTGTTCGAATGAGTAAATAGTTTTGATGCTAGTTTTAATCAGTTTAACATCTGATTTTCTTTACTTTTGATAACCCTATATGAATGGCACATGTGCAAAATGCTAAAGATACAGGATCACAATGCTAAAAACCATGAAACAGCTTGAGTAAATCCTATGTTTAGTATTTAGCATCTTAAAATCAGCATTGTTTTAACATTATGCTAACAGAAAGTTCAGATTTATTCATGCATGGTGGAGTAATCTTGCATATTCTGTCCCTCTTCTTCCCAGGAGATCAAAACTCTGTTCTATTTTGTATTGTAAGTGCAGAGCAGTGGGCGGGGACAGGTTAGAACAATGCAGGATTACACAAAGACACTGTGCCATTTGCATGCTAATGAGCGCCTCCTGATTATCTGACAATAAAACATGTTATAATACACAATGCACAGTGGACTTATTTGGACATCAAGAGCTGCTTATGAAATATACTGTTCAACTACATGGGAAAAAATCATGACATCGAACATGAAATTTGCACGACTCAATTAAAAACTACTCTGAAAACCATTATAACATTAGAATCTCATGCAGGTAGATTTGACGTAGACTCTTTTAAAGCTAAAATGAGGAGTGCACGGTGTGTTTGAGGCCTTATGACATAATCTCTTCTTTCCCCTCAGACAGTGACAGGACACAGGGCTCCCAGGGCTTTGTCTGAGCTCCCGGATCAGGTGTAAATGTGTAAAGTGATCCCTCGCCATTATATCACATCACATTATCAAGTCTGCGGATAAACTGGGACAGACACAAAGCACGACTATATAACTCTGCCTCTGTGTCATCTGTTAGATACTTTACAGGAGGTTTTTTCATTTTTCTCTTCATACATGTACTGTATAAAGAGCAAACTGTATTTAAAGATGGGGGTGTTACACTATGGGGTATTTAGTACTGGCACAACACATAATTACTAGACTTTATTGTGTTGAAACAGCTGTGTTTATTGAAAACAGCAGAGTAACATGATTATTAAGTTTAATTTTTGTTTTTGATGCTCAGAACAGAACACAGTCAGTATGTTTTCCCCTAATCTCCTGACACTGCTGCACATTGCATCAGGTTTGTGAAGTTGTAGTGTATTTTTTGCATCATGCTTTTGCACATTTATGGAAAATTGTTATGGAAGATGGAAGATGACTGACATAGGCTGAGCACTGGAGGATCAGGCTGCTAAGTACAGGGGGGTTTATGCAAAATGTCAATGTTAAATTCAATTTCTACTCTTATTTTTGGAGCCTCTCGTTTCAAGGTTTGTGAATTGTATTGTCCTTACACTTAAGTAAACATTAAATTGTAAATCATGTCACTTCATTTATATTTCAGACTATTATATTTGCTATATTTATATCATATTCCCCCAAGTACATTTTTACTCACTATCACTACTTATCTACTTGAGTAATAGTAAAGATTTTTTAAGTAACTGACTTGAGAACAATGTTTCAGCTATTCAAACCTCAAAATAGCAGATATTTTCTTTACATTTGATAGTATTCATATTCCAACTATGTGCTAATATGTACATTTGAGACACACTTTCCCTGATAACAAAATCTTTTATAAACTTCTCTCCTTTGTGATATGAGACTTGCACAGAGCAGGACCCAACAGACTCTCCTCTGTCACTAAAGAGGGATCAGGTTTGATGAAGTGTGGTTTTTCTTCTTTCCCAAAGGCCAAAACATAAAAATATAAACTAGGGCAACTTTTACATAATCCAGGACACAGCTCCTGTCCCAGAGGTTTCGTATTGTTTCCAGCCAAGACAAATGACGTGTAGTGGGAATATTCCATTTGTTTCTAGTTTAGAGGTATTTATGTATTTTGTAGGTGTATCTAGCTCAGTTATGTGAGCTCCACTGGTCGATCATTTGACATCAAATAAGAGCAGATACAGAAAGGAGGCTCTGACCCGTGTACAGTATCACTTAGTCCTTGGGCAGGACAATTCACCCACAAGTGTCGATGGTATTTAAAGCTGCCCTATGTAACTTTTTGGATGGAAAGTCTGACAGCTGCTTGTCTCCACAGAGGTATTGTTTCTTTGCTTGGAAAGTTATTAAAAGTATTCACATTGTGGCATTAGACAGGAGATGCCAAGTTACAGGCCAGGCTTGCTCACAGGAGGATTACACATAACAATATACATTCTACTAGAAAGTTAATGCCATAATAAGGAACATTGTATGTCAAGCCATGAAATGTCCATGGAGACAAGGCCCTCCCCCAGAAAGGTACATACTACATTATTAATTTATCAAGTTAGATAATAACTTCACTTTAGATGGAACAGTGAATCTGACTCATGCTAATGGACTAAAATGGAAAATATCTCAGGAGAAGCTGAGGTCAGTTTCTCGAGGACTGTACCTTGGTCCCGAGCTGAACCTTCACGTCCACCTTATGCTTCCTCTGCTCCAGGATGCTCAGCAGGTACTCCTGAAACACTCCAATCCGGGTGAAGAAGTGCTCGTTGTGCCAGCAGCCCTCCATGTTATCGAAGTCCACCCCGAGCCCGAGCAGGAACCTGACGCTGCGGGGGTCCAGGGCGATCTGCTGGGGCCGGCACAGCAGCGAGCTCCGGTACCGCTCGTCCAGCACCGTCAGCTTCAGCACCTTCCCCGAGCGGACAGCGACCAGGGCGGCGGTGAGCCCCACGGGTCCAGAGCCCACGATCAGCACCGAGACGCGGGCTCGCCACTGCCTGATGCCGTCCAGACTCACTTTGACCACCACGTAGACGAGCACCGCGGCCAGAGTGCTCAGCGCCGTGTCCAGGGCGAGAGCGCGGTACTTCTCCTCCTCCTCCCCGAGGTCCAGTCCGGGCCGATCGGCGTGTAGACCCTCCATGACCGCGGTCCGTCTCCAACATGTGGCGAGGATCGTGCGTATTTTGGCACAGTTTGAGTTGGTGTTATTTACGCACAGGATCAGCCATGCTTGGCGCTGTCCCCGAGCCTCGCACACAGTAACTTGGAGCAAATCTGTGTGAGCAGAGTGTCCACTGTCCACCGAGGGACTGGAGTGGGCGTGGCGCAAGATCTGTTAGATTTGTTTGTTTTTTTTGTTTTTTTACGTCTCATGTAATGTAATACTCTATTCAAATCAGCGTATTATTGAAATAACTGCAACTCACTTTAAGATTTATAACACAGACATGTTTTAATGTTATGTCATGTTTCATTTTTCATGAGAAACAATAACATGTCAACAACTTGAGATTGCTGAATTGGTTTTAAAATCGGATTCAAATAATTCGATTTCAGACAATAAATAAGGAGTAGTTGAGTTTATTGTGAAGATGGTAGTGAAAAGAAAACTGATAGGCTGAGGAGGCTGAGGAGGCTCTACTGCTTCACTGGGATGTTCATAAGGATGATGAAGATAGATAGACACATAGATAGATAGATAGATAGATAGATAGATAGATAGATAGATAGATAGATAGATAGATACTGTAGGTTAACAGTGATTAATTGGCAGGTCGGGACAGCAGGGGTCTCAAATTGATTCAAGAAAGTAAACAGTGTTCCCCAAGAAAGACAAAAAGAAGGACGCTCACTCTTCTGTGGGATGTAAATCATGAGAATAACGATAACTGGATTATAGATATAGATATAGATATATATAAGTCCCAAACACCTCTTTACAGTGCATTATTCATTCACTTTAACCATCAAGTAAAGTGGAAATGGGATAAGATCAGGCTTTGACAAGGAGGTAGGGCCTCAACCTAAAGGCTGCAAATGACAATTTGTGCAAAACGACACACACATATTTACAAGCATTTTACATACAGTAATAAACATATGTATAACATGACTACTTCAACTTGAGTGATCCCCACAAAACTCTCCCCAGTCTCACTTCCCTCTCTGTGTGTTTAATCTGTGCTCCTGTGGCTGATTCTCCAGCCTCTGTGTGTCGTTCTTCTTTGCTCTGAGCACTGAGCTGTATTGATGCTTTTGTCTTGTCTGCTCCCTCGTCTTTCAGCTGAAGAAAGCGTTGCCATGCCGCTCTCCATAGAGATGTGCATCTGTACAGCAACATGTACCTGACACATGTGCCTCATGCCCAAAGCTGTGTAATGTCTGGAAGAAAATGTGAACTATTTATCTCTTTGGTGTATTGTCCCCCACTTCATGGCACAGTGACTGGGAGGATGCACTCATACTTCACAGCAAGAAGGTTGGAGGTTTGATTCCCGGGTTGCCTGGACCTTTCTGTGTGGAGTTTGCATGTTCAGCCTGTGTCCAGCTAAGGTAGTCCTGACCAAACGGAGCTCAAGATCTTTCACGCTGTACTGCAGCTGCTCACTTACAAGGTTTCAAGTTGGCTTATCTCCATGGAGATGCTATTGCGCTGTATAGTGTTCCACAATAAAGCATTAAAATGAAATGTCTCCATGGAGACAATCAGGCAGGCACAATCAGATTGATCAGTCTTTGTCACATTTGAAGTTTGACGTTGACAACAACAAATACAATGGTATCTTCATTACAGTGTTGTGAATAATATGCTAATGAATAATGAGCTAATATGATCACTAATGAACACTTAGCAAACATAACATGCACACTGATTGTGTAGAAACCGAAACACTTAAAACTGATTTTTATTGTGAGAGTCACCAGTACGCATCAGAATGAAGTCTGAGTACAATTCTGGTAATAAAAATAAGCTCTTTATTATATTAGCCTAATGGGAAAAGCTATCAGCAGTTGCATATTGTAACAGCAGTTGTAGTAGTAAACAGCTGGTGTTTCCGTGTTCAGTTGAACAAACTCCCTTCCCATTCTGTGTAATGCTAACAGACTCACTGCCCTCAGTTTTTTAACCAGTGCTTTGACCTTTACGCTCCAGTTAGGCTCCAGTATAAATGAAGAGCTTGAAAGGAGGAGCTGATCAATTTAGCAGAGTGGACTGTCACATGAGACAAGAGCCCAGGCTGCAGAGAGTGGACTGGGCTGGAGAATAATGACCACACACAGAGTATATGGTGGGGAAAGGATAATGCATGTATAGGCTAAATGAGCACATTTTCCATGACTGCACAGCTGCTGCTTGGCAACATCAAAGCACCGTCCATCCACCAGAAGAACCAATGAGAAACTTACAAAAGGTGTGCACAGGAGCAGCAATTACATAGAAACATGGTGAATCCTTCAATTGACAGTGGATTCTTTAAAGAGGTAGTACTGTGCAACTGCCACGTTAAAATGTTTTTCTCTCATCAAAAACATCAATAAAGAGGTTTTAGATGTCATGTTTGAGTAATCTTTCTCAGGCACTATTCAAACTCTCCATGCAGGTAGCAGCACTAAGGTTTCGGTTTTGTCTATTGCTTCGACCTCAAGCCTGTGTCACCCATGCTCAAACACAACAGTTTTTTAATTTAAATAACCAAACAAAAGCAGAATACAAAACAATACAAGGTAACATGGTGAACTCAATATGTAATATCTTAGTGATTAATAATAATATACCCCTCTTTAAATAGCAACTGACTGTGGAGTTTCTGTGCTTTTACTTCTGGCATATAGTTTCCTCCATATTTACATAAAACTGAGCATTTACCCATGTTATAATGTCATTCCCTCATCATTATTTAGCTACAGCAAAACTAAGCAAAATTACTATTTAAGTTATTTTTTAATTGTTTCATACATGTGTGAGTAGTGCTTAATTATTCTGCAAGGAGATTACATTGTAGTGCAATTACTAAAACCCAGACTCAGGGTCGCATATGTAGGCTTCAGAATTGTTGCAGTTTTTCAACAGTAAAAACATGTAAATAAAACTCACCTACTTGTTACGAGTAGGTCCAGATATGGCGGTGCTCCAAGAATCTAATCTCACTTGACATATTTGTGTTTAGTAGGGGAGGGTGGTGGCAAGAAGAACAGCAACAAGGTTCCAGGTTTGTCCCACAGGCTTTTCTTTGCATGTTCTCCCTGTGTCTGGATGGTTTTCCTCTGCCCCTCCAGTTTCCCTCATCCACCCAAAACATGTATCATAGGTCATATCTTTCATCTAAAGTAGTCCTAACGAAGACCTGCTCAAGGTCTGGAGATGTGTCCCTGGGCAGTGCTTGTGACAGTGTGCCTTACTGAAGGGTGAGTCAAATGCAACATTGGACACATTTCCTTACAAGGACAACAAACTGTGTCAAAAACTAAAAGATTTTCTATAGTGTGAAATGTCCTAGCTATGCATGTTACTAACACAAAAGGTGACAAGAGGTCTACAGCAATAATAATAGAAAGAAATCAGTTGAAGCCTTGATTCATTTTCATCTGATCAAGTCTTTCTGAAATTCATTCCTGTTAAAAATGACTCACAGATCAACACCTCTGCTTTGATTTGCTTTTTGCTATGGTAATGTATGCATCTGCAGAGAAGCCCACACCAGTATTACAGCGAAGGTGCTAATGACACAGGGAGGATGTGGCTCACGTCCTGCAGACAGAGCCCCGGCCAGAACAATAGACTGTGAGGTCCTTTCAGCGCAGGGTGAGTCAGGGATAAACATGGAGCTCATTATGGCACATTTAAAGCGAGTATACTGTGCTAAATCAACTGCACCGATTCAGCTGTTTCTCATCTGATACTGTTTTGTGTATATGCCGTAACCTGATATAAACCTAAACTAAATCCCAAATCTCACATCTATTTCATTTAGATCCAGTCGGTGGTGTTGTCAGGTCAAATTAAAGGTCAGAGGTGACTCCACTCACAGCATCAATGTGCAATAAAAGTACCTGTAATTTAAGAGAAAAGGCAGATTGATACATGTTTAATGCCATATTGTGGAACGTTTATAGACCGCGTATGTAAATGGACATAACTAACTCACTTGTCGCTGTGTTCCAGATGGGAAGTGTCCATGAAGGTGCTTCCGGTTCGACTCTCTCCCTTTGTAGTTTTGGCCTTGAAATGTTCATTTTTAACCTGCTCTGCGTGATCCTGGTGGTTTTATTTTGCCATTTTGTCCTATTCCTAATGTGGAGCCTGGTTGTGAATTTGCCTCTGCTACCTCTGTTGAGCTTCATTTGACTGAAGCCGAATGCTATAGGTGACGCCGCTCTCCCTTACACACTTCTTTATACAGACATTTCCGTGGAGGTAATCAGAACAGTTACACATTTAAGAGCAAGAGCACATTGAAGTACTTGCAGTATAGTCTGAATACAATAATAATATCCAAGTCCTGGTTTCAGTTTACAGATTCAACACCAATTTGATTATTATTTTTTTTATTGTTCAGTACCATTCAAATACAGCCTATAGAATATTTAGTCCTGAATTGTTAATTGCTATGGTTATTTAATTGCACCTATGGAATGCTGCAACATTAAAGCTGAAGCAGAGGTTTTTGGCTTGATACAAACTACTTCACTCAGTTGTTCACATTTTATTTATTTTGTACTTGAGGTGTTCTCCAGGCTCATTATACTACAACATATGTCAAAGCTGAGGAGTCCAAAAGATGAAAAACACAAAAAAATAGAATATTGCATGAAACTTACAGAGAAATTAATCGTTGTTAAGTCTGAGCAGTGTTAGGTGGCCTGGAATAAAACAGACTGGGGAGATTTTAAGGTCAGTCATTTCGTCAGTGCTGAGTAAACCTGAGACAAATTGTTCAGTTAGGCAAAGCTCCAGCCCAGATAAGAGAGCTCATGGAAATATGTGGAAAAAGTACAAATATTTAACCCTGATCTCAAGGCTCCACGTGACAACTCTTCAGCCAGGGCAGAGCCGTGCAAGGTCTTATGTGTGTGTGTGTGTGTGTGTGTGTGTGTGTGTGTGTGTGTGTGTGTGTGTTTTTACCCTTACTTTTTAAAGAATGTTTGGAAATACCACGACATAAATGGTTCCATATTATGCAGTTGTTTAAATTTTTTGTAATAACCAATGGATGTGTTTTCTCTTGATATTGATGATATAGTGGCCCCTGGTGTGTATGCATGGAAAACCTGGTGTGTATGCATGGAAAAAAAAATAAATAAATCTACTCACACTAGATTTTTCAGACAAAAACTGTGCAAAAACTTAGGGCAAAAACTACCATGTATCAGATTTAAAAAGTTGGAATTTGGATTTGTTCTTTGTTTTACATTTTAAATTCTTAATATATCAGTTATAATAGTAAGAACTGCCAATATACTATTACTACACTATACTTATCTAATTACTATACTATTTGCCTAGTACTCAAGTTAGTTAGTTTGATGTGTGTGTGGGTGTGTTTAAAATACAAATTGTAAACCTAATCACAATCATAATCAAATCACTTTTTTTTTTTAACCAAAAATCATGCAGCCCTACACCAGTCCTAAAAAATAAATGATATGCCTCTAAATGATATTATGTCTATATACAGTAAGCCTATGGTTCAATTCCCAAGGCAATGTACAATACTAGAGATGAAATGTGAGCTTTTCTACGCACTTCTACTGTGTTAGAGGATTCACAGAATGTTTCCAGAATGCAGTGACGTAGTTGTTGAGGGGTGAATGTCTGAGACGGTGACGTTCGGAAATGCCCTGTGAACACATGGAACAGCCCCCCGTCTCCGTGGTAACGCGGGGTAACAAAGGCCAGAGAGTGACGCGGGCAGGACCTCATCGCCTTGGCAGCTCACCACGAGGCTCCCATCACCGCGGGTTACTCAGGGGAGAGGAGAGGGGGGTTTACTTACTACTGACGAAAACTATTATTCAAAAGGTTGGGTTTGTTTGATGAAAAGTGAAAAGGTCATAAATCTATAAAGGTTTGGTAAAATATCAAAATATCTGTTCTGGATTATTGGGTCAATCTAAAACAAATCATATCTGTCTCCATAAAGAATGTGCATGTGCATGGCTTTAACCTTATATTTAAGTCATGCAGCTGACTTTCTACATGCAGAAAGTTACATACTGTCACTTTAATCACAGAGATGTTACTGCAGCTGAAATTAGTCAATCCCAAATTCAACATTCCTTCATTTTCTTTTTCTTTTTTTTGATTAATTGATTAGGTTAACCTTCATGTGATAGTTTTGAATGGGCTTCTATCAAGGGGTGGATAGAGACATTTTTTAGATATAGATTTATTCATCTGTAACTGTAATTTAATCTGATTTATCATTATAAGGTGTTTGACATGTGGATTTTCTATTTGTTCATTTTGAATTAAAAAAAACAAACAACAAAATTTAAATAAACTGATTAAAGAAACAGTTTCTACAGCTGAGCCGAGTGACGTCAGCATCACATTCAAGGTTCTGAAAACAATCAATGACTATTTCCAGACTGGCAGCTAAATATAGTTCTATTCAACAACCCAGCTGCCTATGAAGAGCCTAAACTCATCACCAAAATCATATGACAGAAGCAAAACTACAAAATTCAGTTTATTATCTTACAAAGAGATAGACATTGAGCCTTAGTCGACGGTGTTTTTGAGTGTAATAAAACTTACACATGCAAATTAAAAGATTAACTGTACAATTTGCAGTATTTTATATGTCAATAGAAGAATGTAACAAATGTTGAAAGTTGAATGCCTAACTCAAGGCAGGCCAGGGTTGCCACTGTGAAAAACACAATAATAGCTGAGAGAAATACTTAATTGTAATCCAAATCAATTTAAAAAGGTTATGGTAAGTTTTCACTATATACAAGATTGCCTCTGGAACTGCATTATTAATTTAATTTAAAAGTGAAAGTTACAGAGCGTTGTATTCCACACATTTGGATGGGTCTGTTGGGAAGTGTTTCTGGCAGATAGTCATAAGTCTCTTTAGCCCCTATGGGAAGATAAAACATGTCCTCAGTTAATATAAGTATCAGATAGTAAAGATAGTTAAAATGCATTATTGTATATCATTTAGATAGTGTAAGATAAGGACAAGAATATCATGACATTCTTATAAAACTAATTTTGATGAAATCCTACTACAATCCATCAGAAATGTGCAAAAACATGGCAATTTTCCAATTACAGGTGGAAATGATGTAGTCAACCTTTATACCAGGTTTACATCTAGACCTGGACTAGTCCTGTTATAGACTGATCTAAGCTTTAGTTGATCTCAGTGATAATGTGAGTGGATTTTTATAGACAGGTCTCCAGTCAATCCTGTGGCAGTATGGGTGAAACTTAAGACCTCATTTAGCACACAGACATCACATGTTTCTGAAAAAGCAGGAGGGCATATGTTCTGATGTTTCTGCCAATAGCGGTAACATGAAGATGCTTTTAGCTTTAATCTATTCTACAAACTCATTTTAAATTTTAAAGATGGATTAATCTGGAAATATTGGTCCTCCTAACAAGAAATGATCCTGACACCCTGATTTCAATTACCTGAAGTCAACCACTAAACACAATTAACCAACAGTAGATTTAGCAGCACCTGTATGTATTTCCTCTGGGTTTCGTCATTTAGAACATGAGCCACGTGCTTGGAGAAGATCTTCTCTCTTCCTGTACGAGCGTGGATGCCCACCATGGTCACTCCAATAGGCCAGGGTGCATTTCCGATGGCCATCTGAAGATATGCATCATTGGCCTATTCAAAAACACACATTTTAAACTTTTTAAAAGTAGACTAGAAAGATTTTGTTATGATATGGCCTCAACAGCAATGATCAATTACTTACTTTGACATATTCTCTTTCCAACATGAATTTGATGATATCTGTGATGGATTCTTTGATGTCGGCTGGTAAACTCTATGAAAAAAGAACATAGTGAATATTATAAAATGTAACAAAACTGTGTAATTCTTCATTTGTCCGGAAAAGGTTTACAATCCATCTTCGTGTTTTGGCCAATATCTTTTTAAATGCGGATATCTGAAAGCAGTTATTTTATACAAAATTAATTTCCATGTGTTTCGTTTTCCTCTCTTGTCTCAAACATTGCTAAGAGCACATGCCAGGGTGGTGCCCAGTAAGAGTTTTATAAATCATGCGTGTGATGCATAGTGTGTAAGAGGTCTTTATAAATGAGGCCAGGTTATCAGGTTATGAATGGTTTTGCAAAAATTGTAACCTTACCTTCTTGCGCAGCTTTCTAAACAGAGGTTTGAGGTAGGACTCTGTTTGGGAGTGAGTGGCACTGGCCAGTTTGCCTTGTACACTGCGCTTCACATGGTCCTCGCGGCTGTTTAGGTCTTTGGCCCACACGCCCAGCAAGAACTGAAAGACAACAGCAAGAATGGTCATCAATAGTTCCTTAAGTGATTTGGTAACATAACTGTCCGATTGAAGCTGCAGCAAGTTAACTGCTCGATTTAAATTGTGAGTTCAGTTGTCTAGTTCCACTTTAAAAATAATTCCACTTAAATCAGGATTAGTGTTGGGGGAGTTAATTTAAAAAAACAATGTTTACTCGTTATTTATTTAAAAAATAATCCCTTACCTTACTTAGTTACCCATCTAACCCATCTAGGTAAACGCCATCTAAGACTAAATACCAGCATAAGACCAATAGTCGACAATTACCATGAGGGAAAATTTGAAAAGAACTTTGAAGAGTTCAAGAGGACGTGAAATCATTAAGAGGTAAATGGGTGGGCTCCAATCGGATTCAACTTTGTGAGCAAGACAATGCCGCTTGGCAGTTCCTTGCCCACATTTTTGTTTTTAGTTTGCCTCCTACTTCAACCATATCGGGCCAGCTTCTCCACAACTGGCAACTGTAACTTGCCTCAATATATTCATCTGCAGTGTAAATTACATTTTAATATAATATAACTGATTAACATCACTTACTCTCAAAAACTTGTCGATGACATCTTGGTCTCCATGATCATCTCCTCTTCCCAGAGTTTTGCCAAGAGCCTTGAATAAAATAATGTATTGATAAAAAAAAAGAAAAAATTGTAAGTTCACAAATGTAAAAATAATAGTCACATAGCAATTTATCTATACTGGTCTTAATTCACTTTCTTTTTATCAACAGTGCCACCTACTGTCTCTTTGACAAAATACATTAATAATAGAAACGAAAACAAAGCATTACATTGTTCTGGACTAAAGTTAAAGTGTGTGCAATTGTATTATTTTGAGTACTAAATATTTGAATAATATTCTTTGTCTTACCACAAGTTCTTCTATAGTGGTGTTTTCTTCATGCACTTTGAGGTCATGTTGTGTGTCTAACTCTCCGCCTTCTGTTCCTCCAACAATCTCATTCAGATACTGCTGGTCAATCTTGTCCATGGCAGCCTTAAGGTCATTCCTCAAACCCTGGACACAGAATCCACTTTCCATCAAGAAAGAGGGCATGGTAAGGCTGCACAATTTGGGAAAAACTAATAACAAAAAGGTATTGTGATTGAAATTAGATTTACAATGTATGTTTAAAAAGTAGGATTCTGTTCAGAGTGCACATTGCAAAAAACTCTGACCCTGAAGTGAACTGCTAAATTGATAAAACAATATCATGCATTTCAAATGTATTTTTTTGTAGAAGTCTAAAACATAGATACAACATGCTTTCTTTTCTTTGGAAGACCATCTCACATTGCATATTTGATTTATTTTTGAGTTGTTATTTTTTTTGTCTTGACATACCTTGTTTACTTCAGGGGTTAGAATCTCTATCTTCCTGAGTCTTTGAAAGGCGTCATAGTCCGACTCCCCAAACAGTCGGATGGGCTCCCCTCGCTCCCTCAGCCTCCTGATGACCTACAAACAGAGCAGCAATACTTGTGTGAGCAGCGACATGCAGTGATAGTTTTAATGTTATGTTTGTTGGTCCACACACACCTCCTGTCTGGACAGTGTCATAGGGAGCTTCTCCTCGGTTAGCTCCAACTCCAACACTGGATTCTTGTTTGAGGAGGATGGTTCTTCTTCATCGCCACTGTCCACCTAAAAGAGAAAAGAGGCACTTATTATCATTTCTGAATATGTAAATGCTTTTTTAAAATCCCCAAACAAAGTCACTACATTATAAAAATAAAAACTGAGGGTTGTAATTCAAAAACTAAAGCATGCATAGTAACATTTTATGTTAAACTGGTGTGTTAAATAAGCACAAATATCCTCCTGTGAATGTCCACTTGTAAAACTCAAAAAACAAACATACTAGAACTACTATAGTACAGAACTTACTCATGCTTCAAAAGGCCCATGCACAATGCACTCAGAAAGTGTCACTTATATTCAAGTTTAAGAAGACATAATTAATAAAAATAAGTAAATAATAAATAAAAGCAACTCTTAATAACATAGTTAACTTAGTTTTTACTATTAGGTATATTGAGAACACACATGAGCAAAACACAGAAAAAATATCTCATCAGTACTAGCACATCCTTTTTATATCACCAAGTAGTCCATAGGAATGCCAGGTTTGGTTCAATAGAGCATGGGATAGAATGCCTAAAAGTCACAGCTTTAGCAAAATTGCTTTATTCACATTTAAAAACATGTCCAGAAGAGTTGACAAAAAATTTGAATCACTTGTCAGAACATGTCTGTACATATCTAATACTAGAACTAGAATCTTAGCAGTTTTTATGGAGAGTAAGACAGGAAATTGTGTTGTTTGCGAAGGACATGATGGTATTTCAAAAAATTGCAGCCTTTATGATTCGCTAATTATGTCCATTTAAAAATTTCATTAATCTTGCAGCCATAATCCCGAGCTCTATTGCAGAAAATAATAGAAAAAAAATAAATAAAAACAAACAAAAGAAAAAAGCATGTGCCCTGTGGGTCTACTGAGAAACGACTGCTGTCGTTTGTGTTTCTTAGGAGGAGGAGGGAATAGTTTGAATACACTTCAGGCTTCAGTCTCTGCTCATGCATCTGGACAGTGGTACTGCACAGTGGAAGCCCTACCTGTCTCTCAGGAGTCTCCCCCTGAACCTACAGGAGGAGGGCGGCCGTGGAGCAGACAGGACAAACAGCACAGTAAAACCAATACAACACTGTTCAGTATCTTTAGGTATTTAGAGTTAATATTTTATCTTCCATCTGCAGCACTGAATAATGACAGCAATATAACATTAAAAATAAAATGCATACCTTGAATCCACAGCGTCTGAAGTAATCCTCCTGCTCCTTCTTTGCCAGGTCAGACCTTTTGAAGTACTTTTTAGAGTCCTATAAATCCATGCACAATAGTTTTATTAAAATTATTCACATTGCATTATGGAATGTATTTGATTAATGTTCCTTTCTGATTAGATACTAGTCTTGACAAGCAGAACATCAAATTATAACATAAACAATGACCTTTAAAAAAAAAAAATCAATCAATCATTCAGTATTGCAGCTGTTATCGGTAAAAGCTGTAGGTTGAGTTAAACACGTTTACCACGTAGGCTCTGTGTTCACAGTCATGTTTATGGAATCTTTGAGCTTCGTTTATACTTGTCTAGCTATATCAATACTTTCACAAAAATGCAGATAAATAATCAAAGTAAGATTAGGTAGTATAAACGTAAAACGTGATAAACTGTAAACCCCCTTGTCTACTCTTGTAGCCCATAGGTGTAACCTAACGGGGTCTGACATAAACAATAGGTTTTTCTGCGTCTTACATCAACCAGATTCTTTTCTTCAAGAAGTTTCCTCTTTCGAGCGATCTCTGCTTTCAGTATATCCATTTTGAGCCTGAAATCAGTAGCTTACTTGAATTCTCCACAGATCTGAGAGACTTGCGCTCTCTGTGAAGCTAACAGGCTAATGCTACTGGAAAGCGCTTATTCTTCTTCGTGTGTGATTGTGGGACTGCAAACAGAGTCAAAGGCTCACTGTCGCCACCTTTCGGTCGGAGCATGTAATGTACGCTGATATCCTGCATGTTTGGTGTTTTTATGCCCTGTATTTAAGTGTATTTTAAACAAAACATTACACTGGATTGAATTTTGGCATGAGGTTATTTTGAACACAATAAAAAACACTATGGGTTTCCATACCCTATAGGCATGTGCTATAAGGAAACTAAGGTCATTGTAGATTTCAGGTTAGAAAGCCAGGCCTAAATGACTTCACATGCTTGCATAAATTCCCATTTCAAGGTTTTATTTGCCATTATGATCAGCCTATTTCTACTGTAGGCTATTTGGCATTTTTAGAGTTACTGAGTTGCCAACCCCACATGCAGACAATCTACACTTGGTTTTAAAGTTTATAAAAGCTTTGCATTAACCCGGCATAAACATGAAATAACCAAAACCTACAGTATAAGCTTTGATTGCACCGTAAGAGAGGGTGGAGGGTGGGCGCCAAGAGATTTTATTTGATTTTATTTGACATTTTAATTAACACAGCTGTAACTGAATATACAGGCTAAAATGCACTACTTCATATCTGAGAAAAAAAAAACCCATTGCATCACATGCCACGTGAGCCAACACTGATGTTGCGCTCTTTGTTTTAATTATAACGGGAGCAGGCTTCGCGCAGCCCGTGGACAAATGAGCCGATAATAAGCGCTGGTCACTCGCTGCGCTCTTGATTTGTGTCGCCGCTGGACGTGTTTGGGGAGCACCACTGCTGCACATTATAACTATAACCCATTCTAACATATGTGTGAAGATGGAGTTTGGAGAGAGGAAAAGAAGCAGGAAGTCTCAGAGCTTTAAACTGCTCTCGGCTGAAGGTAGGTGCTTCTGCGGACGTGAGTGAGACCAGGAGACGCGCCTCTGTCTGGCTTGTCTGGGGCTGCTAACAGAGGGCACAGTAATCAAAGCTATGGCCACAGCCTCATGGGGCTTATGCATAGGCAACATGTGCACAAATGTAGAGTTTACCTTTCATCCGCACAGTCAGACAGTCTGACACATGTGTGACTCTCACGCAGCTCAGGCGCTCTCCTCAGCTGCCCACAGAGCTGCTCCACTTCATGCCTCCTACAGGTGGTCGATCCTGAGGGGGAGGGGCGAGCTACTCATGTGCACCACGGCTCAAGTATACACTGTGAAGTTGAACATGGCCAACTATAGGCCTATATAAGAGGTGGATACAGGCTGATGATTTAGATTTGATCACAGTTCATAAACACAGACAGGCTGACCAATGTGGGAAATGTGTTCATCTTTGAGCATCATATATGTGCATCATACATATCCCTTCTAAAACGAGTGTTAAACATGATTATATTTTGATTGTTCAAGTTGCAGTTGAAACTCCCATCAGTGTTCCCAAAGATGCTTTTGCTGTGCCCAGTGAAGGTATTTGTCCTGCGTAATGTGATTAAACTAAAATGCATTGGCTGTTTTTGATAAATGTCCCTAAACTTGTGTTGCAGATTGGGTGGGCGAGGAGGGCATGGAGATCAAGAAGCAGATCACTGGAATGATGAAGATTCTGAGCGATAGGAGTGGAAGGGGTCATCAGGTAGTGGACAGAGGGGAGGATGGGGAGCAGTCTTCCCCTCTGCGGCTGCCTGATAATGACCATGCCTGGGCCTCTGCGGAGGGAATCACACATTCAACCCTGCCCTCCACGCACACCAGTGGACCTGGGACCCGCTCCAAAGCTCAGAGAGGACTGCACAGCACAAAAGATTTAAACAAAGCACTTCAAGTCAATGGTACATAGATAATAAAGTGTATATTTACAGCTTATATCCCATAGAAGGTTTCATGCATGTTTGTTTTAGCAGACACTAGGCCTTCCTCAGCAGAGCCACCCTGCTGCACGTGTAACTGTAAGGACACACTACAGGCCATTTTGCAGGAGCTTCAAGCCATGAGAAAAATGATGCAGTCTGAAAAAGGCAAGTTCACCAAATGTGAACACACACTACATCTCTTTTTTGCATCATTTCGGAAATATCATTTGCACTTCAATGTATGTTGTCTGTCTGTTTTATAACAACATTAAACATGTATAAACAATAACAATTTAACTCTAACCTGAGTAATATGTTATTTGTATTTTATTACTCAAGTTATTATTTATTTCTATAGAAAAACAGGAGCCAAATGCAGTATTGCCATGCCAACCGGCCCTGCTTGGCCCCACCCCTCCACACAGACCATTGAAGAGGAGGCCCATCTACAAAGTGCCACCCCTGGCAATGTGCACTGCTCGGCATGCACCTGTGTCCCCTGTCCCTGCCTGTGCTCCTGTCTTTGCACCTGTCTGTGCTCCTGCCTCTGCTCCTACACACAGCGAAGGGGCCAGTGATGCTGTGAGACCCGTAGACACATTCAGAGCCCGGGGTCAGTCCATAGATGCACAGCCGGATAGTGCCAGCAGTGATCCCGCCTCCCTGCTCCTTTCACCAAGTAAACATCTGGAATCAGAGGTGCTTGTAAAAACACATAAGCAAATGACAATGTTGTGGTGTTGCAATCAATTGTGAAAAGGTTAGCGTGTGCCATAATTGAGACATCTGATGTCCATGAGTAGCCTGTCAGCTTTTCAAGAGGCGATGAAAACAAGAGTCCAGGAGACTTGCTGTAGTTGCGTATGGTTTCTTTAATTCTGACTCAAGCAGATGCAGATACAGGTCATCATTCAGTTGACTTCAACGCGTCTCTAACAAACCATCTCTATAGTGCGGTGAAAGTAGGAGGCTTAAATACTGAACATCTTGGCACGCATGTCATAGCATTCCTTGTTTTACAACATCTTGTGGTTATCATTTGACTAGCAGTATGGTTTCGATGTGATAGCCTGGATCTTCAAGAGTTAATCATGTACCCAGCAGGGTGGTCTTCAAGTCAATATTCGGCCTTGTACCTTGAGTTTAAACACTTTTATCAGCAAGATGCTCTTTAGTATAAGGACAGCTTTAAATTTGAGCAGATCTGAGCTGGTTACACTTTTAACCCCTGTGATGACCACATATTCACCAGTCCCTTCAACTTTACCCCAGTAACCTTTCTAACACACAGAGAACACATAAAATAATGAAATTCTAAGACAATATTCCTCACAAGCACTAGTGGTTTAGGTTGATGTTTTGTTTGATACCTACGTAACTTTAAAGATGCACTACGTAACTTTTCTTGTCCCCCACTAAACTTATCTATTATACAGTATTCAAACACAAATGTTTCTACTGCAGAAAAATATATCTTGAAAATGATGCGTTTCTACCATGGCATTCGATGCAATCCTGGTATTGTTGCTGTAGTTTTTGATACAGATCCCTATTGTTTCCCGTTCACCAATCATTATTTTTTCTATCTCTTTCAGCCTGAGGTGCGTCTGGTGGAGGACTATGACGTGTTCATCTCAAAGGCTCAGCTCAACTCCATTTTAATCAACTACACTCGCTCTGGCAGCCTGCTCTTCAGAAAACTGGTGCTGCTCAAGTTTTTCATCTGTGATGTCAATTTGAATCTGCTTTTTTTTTTATTTTCAAACTTAGGTGTGTGCCTTCTTTAACGATGCCACTCTGGCCAACTCTTTGCCCAATGGGAAAAGAAAAAGAGGGCTCAATGACAACAGAAAGGGCTTGGACCAGAACATTGTAGGAGCTGTTAAAGGTGAGACTATAATATGGCAGTTACACTATATACAGGAAGTGTGTTGAGAATAACATTAATGTGCATTTTGCAGCATTTACAGAAAAATATTGCATTGAACACAACATAGAAAAGCTGCCTGGCCCACGGGACTGGGTTCAAATCCTACAGGACCAGATCAAACTGGCCCGGAGGAGGCTGAGGAGAGGTCAGTCATGAAGGCATAATGTATTTTAGTGGTGCATTATTTCAAATAGTGTGTTATACTGTGATCCTCAGATGCAGCTGAAGACAAGATATAAACATTTCTTCAAAATCTGCTCTTTTTTTTCCTCAGTCAGTTGGTGTCTGTGGGTGGCCTTATGTGGTATAGATGGCACATTTATAATCATTTGTTGTAAATATGATTTATAAGCCACACTATGTAACTTGTTAGCCCAAGAGCATGTTATAACATAACACAGCAGTGTTATACTTTTATTAACATTTGCCTCTAGTCTGTGCCCAGTGTCTTTTGTGTTGTGTTGTTGTTACTTCAATAAACTGTCTTTTATAAAAACATTCAAAAAGTAGTCTTTGAGTCAACCTTGTAGTCTTATGTACCCTATAGACCTGCTAATTATAGAATATAATAGTATATAGACTAATGAACCATATATGAAGGAAGTTTCATGACATGTTTGATGATAATCCAAAAGTTGCAGTTTATTAGAATAATAAGCTCTATTTTCTTTTTGGGGTAATTGGAGGGAAACCACTCAATTAAAGGTACACCCCATTGTATGAATTTTGTTGCCAGACTTTTTAGCCCGTTAAAGGGGAGGTTGAAGCCGCCTCCTGGAGCACGAAGGACCCGCGGACATCTTGTGAATATTTTCTTTACATTTGTAATCATTTTATTATTCAGTATGTGCTCGGTTATTCTATGCGTATGCCTTTGTGTTCAAACAAACTAACATTTAAGGGTTTGATCCGTGTTGTGCGTCATCTGGCCCTGTTTTAAGGCAAACCGTGCGCTTTCTGGTCAGGCAGTAGCGCGGGGCAGCTAAATGTCGCCTCGGTGCATTGTGGTTGCAGTCCCCGCTCTTGTGCTGGGGATCGCCGCTATCGTGAGCCTGGTAAGGAGAAACTGGCAGTGCAATTAAAGGGGAATTGTTGCAGGAATAAAACTCCGCTTTGGTCCTAGAATCTCTCATAAAGCCGCTGTAAACACTCGTAATGCTCCATGTCCGCACAAAGTTTGCACAAGGCGCATGCAGACTGCTGTTTTGCACATAGGGGCTGGGATGTTTCGCTCGTCGCATGGCGGAGGAGAGGAAGGGGTTAATTTTTTCCGCCGCCGACATTTTTATTCGCTCTTGTACCACAACTTTTCAGCCTATATACTGTACGAGTCTTTGCTAGGTTTTATATTTGCCAAATGGACTTAAGTTGCGCAGGGTTACAAGCACATGCTCAGACTTTTCAGCGGCTCGATACTTGTGTGTTTAGTTCATTGATGCTTCTTGTACACATCCCATGCCTCAGTGCTTAGCAAGTGTTAGCACGGAAACACAAACAGATTTCTACCAAAACAAAGCCTCAATAAAAACAAAGCTCTTGATCACTTCCGTGTGAAGTAGTCCACTTATGATCTCGGCCATAATACTGTGCATAATGTTTGTAGAAGTGAAGATATGCGGCAGTGCATTCGTCCCAGAGTTGAATGAACTTAACCATGTTACTGTGAACACTCCCCCTCCTGCACTGCACATAGAACAGGGAGCTACTCTGGTGGTGATCCAAGTTTGCATCACAACTCACAACTAGAAGTAACTGCACTATCCTGGCACTAGTCTACAAATTAAAAGTGTTATAATTTATTGAAGTAATGCAATGAATGGTTTGTGAGATGAACTTTTACCTGCATTCGATCTGTCTTTTACAAAAATGTAAAATATTCTAGTTGATTTCTGTTACCATTTAATGTTAAAATTTATGCTATGAACTGTGCATTGCTTATAAAGGGCTGTATGGTACATGCCATTACTATATAATAATGATAATGCTATGATAATAGGCATGATTGCAGATTAAAATTGCTTATTTTCTGTTGTAATCTCTAGCAGTGGTGAAGGCCCAGAGTTTCTCCAGACATGTCTGTGAGGGAGTCTTTTAACCCAGAGAGCTATGAGCTGGACAAGAACTTCAGGCTCACGCGCTACGCAGAGCTCAAGGGCACAGGCTGCAAGGTCTGTGGGACACTCTTTACCTGTTTACAAGATTTTATATGTTATTTATTTACAACATGTGCACTTTTTTACTCCAGGTGCCACAAGATGTGTTACAGAAGCTGCTAGAAAGTTTACAGGAAAACCACTATCAAGAGGATGAGCAGTTCCTAGGGGCAGTTATGCCTCGACTTGGTAATTGTTACATTTAACTACGTTTTAAAAGGAAAACAGCTTGTTAAATTATACTAGAAAAACTCAAGGAAAATGCCCTCTGTAAGCATAAATGAAAGAAGCAATAGGGTTGGATTAGGCATGCACAATTCAGCACCGTTTATTAGTGAATTAGCATTTATTACTTTTACTATATTGAATCAGAACACATGGCACTGTTTTTTTTCTTAGTAATAAGAGTGTTTATAATCATAACAACCTACCTGCTTTTTGTGACAGGCATAGGCATGGACACCTGTGTCATTCCTCTCAGACATGGAGGCCTTTCACTAGTTCAAACAACAGATTACATTTACCCCATTGTGGACGACCCGTACATGATGGTACTTGGATTCAACACACTAATCCAATTGTTTTTTGTTTTTTTTAAATGCTAACAAAGTCTATATTTTTCAGGGAAGAATTGCTTGTGCCAATGTTTTAAGTGACTTGTATGCCATGGGAGTAACAGAATGTGACAACATGCTAATGCTTCTTGGTGTCAGCAACAAAATGTCAGAGAAGGTATGACTTCTGACACTCAATAACAGAATTTGTAATGAAAATGTAAGTAATGCGTTTTATTATTTTTAATACTTAGGAACGTGACAAAGTCATGCCACTAATCATTCAAGGCTTCAAAGATGCGTCAGAAGAGGCAGGCACCTCTGTGACAGGAGGTCAAACGGTACTCAACCCCTGGGTGGTGATGGGGGGTGTAGCCACAACAGTCTGTCAGCCAAATGAGTTTATTATGTAAGAACTATTTGAGTATTTCCTATATACAGTTCTATTGTGTGTTCTTTGATGTGATGGTTAAAATATTGTGATGCTGTGTTGTTTGACCAAGGCCCGACAATGCAGTTCCTGGAGATGTGTTGGTCTTAACTAAACCTTTAGGGACACAAGTAGCTGTTGCAGTGCACCAGTGGCTAGATATTGTATGTATTGTTTTATCACAAAATAAATAATTATGTATGTATGTTTTTTTTAATAACATATTTTGTCATACTTTTTTGACCGACAGCCTGAGAAATGGAACAAGATAAAGCTTGTTGTAACTCAGGAAGACGTTGAACTGGCCTATCATGAGGCCATGATGAACATGGCCAGACTCAACAGAACAGGTTAGTTGTGCATCCATAGATCACTGTAAATGTGTCATTCCTTTTCTAAAGCTTTAGTTTGAACTGTCCTTATAGCGGCTGGTCTCATGCACACCTTCAACGCACATGCTGCAACAGACATCACAGGGTTTGGGATCTTAGGCCACGCACAAACTCTGGCAAAACAGCAAAGAAGTGAGGTGTCATTCGTTATCCACAACCTTCCGGTACTCGCCAAGATGGCTGCTGTGTCTAAAGCCTGTGGAAACATGTTTGGACTTATGCATGGCACCTGCCCTGAAACCTCAGGTGTGTTAGTACAGATAAATCATAGTTATGTACTGTATACTCAAGCCTATCAATATAATTGCCTAACAATAAGATCTTTTTTGTGTGTGTCTTTAGGGGGTCTTCTTATCTGCTTGCCTCGTGAACAAGCTGCACGTTTCTGCGCTGAAATCAAATCGCCCAAATACGGAGAAGGTCATCAGGCATGGATTATCGGGATCGTAGAGAAAGGAAACCGCACGGCTCGCATCATCGACAAACCCCGGATTATAGAAGTAGCTCCACAGGCTGCCACTCAGAATGTCAACCCAACCCCTGGTGTCACATCTTAATCCTGCTTCATAAACAGACCGGACCCTACACAGCTCTGCTCGGTGATTTTAGACACATAAACCTCCAACCATCATTCACATGCCTAGACAAAATGACTGGGTTGGTCTGGATCAAGAGAAAACAGCTTCACACCGTGGCTAAAGTGGAACGCTGCACTCAGTGAACTCAACCTACCTGTAGGTTATAGGAGCTAGAGCGATATTAATTTGCCTTTCATGTCCTGTATTCTTTTATGTTAAAGTTTGTCGAATGACACTGACGCAGAAGAAGACAACCACGTA
>KN505495.1:25734-56865 GCA_000787155.1 Scartelaos histophorus
TCCTGCTGAGTGGGTTAGAATGTGCCAGGCCTGGTGTGTGGTTGCCAATGGGCTTTTTAAACAGCTTTGATCAAACAGTGGGCAGTGCGTTTCTGTTGGTCCATTCTCTTTGTACAGTTCTGAAGCCTAGTTTTAGTTGATTACTGTCTCTGATGCCTTGAAAAGAAACCATTTGAAAAGATCTGTTGTTTTTTATTACTTTGACTTTTTGTATTGTCCCCACCTGAACTAATAAATACCAAAAACAGTGTGTCAAATGTATGTTCTTTCATATATACAAAATATTCTTATTATGCACTGTATGTTACATTAACATATACATTACATTACATATACATTAACATATTTACAGATTTTACGCACATTTACAAGCTTAAAACATTTTGTAAAGACAACTTGCATCTAAAATTCTTTCACATCACCACTAGTAACAATTCCCTTAATGGTATATGACATGGAATGGCCAGCTACATAAGTTGTTAAATTTGCATAACGAGTGTCATGCAAATTTCCTACAGAAAATACACTGCACATTTTGAATTGAATGTTCAAAACCTTTACCCTTTTTCTCACATATGCTTTTTTCCATTCTGAACTACTGCTGTTCCATTTTCCATTGAGAAAAGTGCCTGGATATCAAGCATCGCCCTCTGAATCTGCTGGCCAAACCTGTACGAGTCCTACAAACAGAAAGAATATTTAGAAAAGCTAAGTATAATATCTGTAATTATATATTTGTGTTTTTAACTCACTGTATTGGGGCAGGAATACTTGCAGGAGATGTGGAATGTGATTAGGTTTTCCCCAACAATGATGTAAGAAACGCCATAGCCATCGTCAGCCACCTACAAGTCAAATATGGGAACAGTATGTATATATATATATATATACACACACACACACACACACACAAGAAAGTACAGAATGTACAAGAACACTACTTAATACTACTTACTACTACTTAAATCTTATACTTATATCTTACCGGTCCAAACCCGCCTCCAGAGCTCACATATTTGGGAAACTTATTAATATCCACCAAGTTAAGCTGCTGCTGAGGAGTTTGACTGGTCGACAGCTTCCAAGGTTCAGACAGGACCTACAAAACAGAAGTTAAGGATATAAACAAATATAATTATAGAAAGAGTTATTGAAAACCTGAGGATCTAACCTGCTTGAGGAAAGGCGAATCGATCCTGTAGAACTTGGACACAATGTAAAGACAGAAGAGGTGTCGGTCGATGCCTGCTCCAGTCATGGCCAAGCGGTACATGTTCTGGTGCTTTTCTGCAGCCTTCTTAAACAGGCCTAGTCTCTGGGATTTCTAGTTTTAAAACATAAATATAGCCTATAATCATTTATATTTTTGTCTCATATATAAGACCATGGAGCTCAACAGTTCTCATTCACATCATTTAATCAGTAAAATATTATTACCATAAAATATCATTATTGTAAAATAGATAAATATCAGCCGGATTACAACAGACCACGGGAAAATGCCCAGGTCTAGGTCCATGGTAAGCCTTGTATCATGTAAGCCTCTTATCATCTTATTTAAATCTTTATTTTTAAATTAAAAATGACAATTCCTTTAAAGAGATTGGCACACTTTGTGAGTGGGACAATGAAAGGTAAATTTGCTTAACTATTACACACTTTTGAACACCACATGTTATTTGATCAAATATGACATTTGAACTGCACTTTTTTATCATCTCTTCATATCTTTTAGATCAGGTTCTGGTGACCGAACCCTGGAAGGATCAGTCTGATCCTGATAACTTCGTGTTACGTGTATTTACTCACTGTTGCACTACAGTCCTCCATGGCTCGGACAAAAGCCACAGCCTCAGACGTGCAGGAGCGCACCGTCTCTGTGCGCCCATCTCTGAACATACGGGTCATTGAGGATTCATACGTGAGGCAAAACACCTTCTGGTCCTACAATGGAAAAGAGTGACATAGTATTGTCAGCAAACAGGCACCGAATGTAAAGGTGTGACTATGGATTTCAATGGGGACATATACAAAACTTATTTTTATGAGCTTTTATGAGCATTCCCTCATCTCTAGGTTACTCAAAATAACATGTGTCAGTAATCTTCTGTTGTCCAATTATTTTCTTAATGTCAGACTCCACAGTCAGACTCGGTTTCTTGTAGCTATTTTTCAACAATATAAGTAAATGAAAAGCTGGAGTTATGGGGGCGTGGGACTTTGAAAACCTATTTATATTATTAAACTGTCGATTTTGAGGCTTACAATGAACAAAATAGGAAATATGTTTGTTATGCACGATACAGTTATTTATACACAATAGCCTTACCCTGAACTGGGCGAGCTGTAAGGCCATCTGAATGAAGGCGTCAGGGCTGGTCCTGCACTTCTTGATCAGACCTTTCCCAAAGTCATTAAACAGATATCCATAGAAGTCCACATCGTCTGCTATCTGCTTGGCTAACAGGTAAGACGACTCGATGACCTGTTGACACTGAGACATCACAAACAGTAAATTATTATGGGATTTGGAAGTGATATGGATGAATGATTTTGGCAAAATATCAATTCCTATTTTTTTCTGTAAAACATTGAGATTGTGGATAAATTGTTGTGGCCCTTGTTAGATTTGTGATCAGATTTGGACTCAAAGTGTACATTTTGTCTATAAATATTAACATTAGAGAAGATACTTTTTTAGATAATGAGGCAAGATATAATGTTGTTTGCAAAGAACTAACTGCAGTCTTTGTAATCTGCTAATGCTCTAATACAGATCGTACCTCTGCTGGGAGGTCCCACTTTAAACGGGCGGGAAAAGGAAGGCCCTTGTTGATGTCTCCTTTACAGTGGCCCTCCTCTGTGTATCCAAGATGGAAGCAGTCTGTGGCAAGCACATACTAGGAAAAAACACCACATCACAGCTCACTTGAACAACAGTCGTGAACACTATTACATAAAGTCCAGATTTTACCTCCCACATGTGTCCGATGATCGGCGCATCAGCCCAGGAATGCTCAGTATTTATGCCCATTTTTCCATTTGGATATGAGATCAGTGTGAAGGATTTGTCAAACCAGCTGGAAGAAAAGAGTCATTTTAAGCTAAATAAACGTCTGTACTGAATTGAACTGGATATTATTCTGTTAAAAACAGAAAACAGACAAACTAAAATGTTAATGTTTAACATTGTTTTTTATCAATTTCCAAAGAGACCAGCAGGTGGCGCCACTAGGAAACGTAACATGTCATAAAAGGTTTAACATTTAATGCCATACTATGAAACATTCCAAGCAAAGCAATGAGCTGCCCCACTACAAGAAAAGTTACACCAAGCACCTTGTAGTCCGTATGACAGGTCATAACATAGTTAACATGATTAGATTTAGGATCTTACTAAAAATCTGGCCTAGTCTTTTCTAATTTTGCAATTTTGGTGAAGATTATAATTCTACTTCCTGGTTGGACACAGGCAGCAGATATGATAAGAGGGGAGATGAGAAGTATGTTACCTAGCAACAATAATGTTAACAAGGGGCAAAACTGGTCTAAATGACACAATTCTTTGAATTTTTGGTAGAATTGATGTCAATTGTTGATATTTTACAACTCTCTGCTCCATCCTGGATTTTTTTGACTTTTTGTATCTATCTTTTCTTCACAAACTCCCTCTGATCTAAACTGATCTAAAATTATAATAAATATTTAAATCAGGTGTTATCCCACCAAACCAGATAATAAATGAGCAGGAGACTCCACCATAATATTTCAAAGTAGTTTTTACCATTTGGTGTTCTTACCGGTCATAACATTTCCCATGGAGCAGGGATTTGGCGTAACTGTCCAGTGACCTGTTCTTTAAAGGGTCAAATCCCTGTGGCTCGTCGTCCAAAGCCAAGAAAAAGGCAGATGATTCTATTGCATCCAGAGACTGTTTGTTCACTCCAGCACTGAAATACTGGTGTCTTGCCTGGGCCCATGGGACTCTGCAGAGACAGTACATGGGCTGACTTTTATAGGCAGCTAAAAACATTCCTTAAATTTCCCATTTTTTCCCCAACTGCCTGGGAAAGTGACAGACATTCGTTTCCTGATGGCTCTTATCATGCAACAGCCTCTAATTGGATACAATTGTCTTTCCACAGCAGTTTCTTCCATATGGATTTATGGACTAACTTTTTAAACTTGTAATTCAGTTTATATTTTTCTTCAGACATACTGTATAGGGTAAAAACCTTTTCCTGAAGTAGAAGAATCAAAAGTCAGCTATAGGCTCTTGAATGCAAATGTAAGCCTTTAATTACTAATATATTTGGCATATCTTTATTTTGTGTTAGTGACAACTGAAATATTATTACTAATTGGGGGGGAAAGTCTTTTATTTGAAGCAATAACAATAAAACTTCTCCTGTCATTAAATGAAGGTCCCAGGATGTAAATATTTTGCGTACCTGTTTCCTGCTGTGAGTGCAGCCAGTTTAAGCTCTCCGGGTTGAGGTTTGGACGTGTCACTGAGAATCCTCTGAAACTGCATCTCCAGCTCACTGGGCAACAGGTGGCGCCCCCCGGTGTACAGCCACAGCATAAAGAATCGGCCCTTGTGGTAAACCACCAGATGCTTTCTGTCATTCAGGTGCTGCACAATATCTACCAAAGACACATTGGAAAAGTACAGGGTCAAGATAAATTCTGCTAAAATACATGAGGAAAAAAATCTTGATCAGGGAATTAAGTAACAAGTAAAAGAAGAGGGGCAGCGGGTGCACCGAGGAGTAGAGTAGTTTATACTTTTCATACGTTTCAACTTTATTGAACTTATTTGGACACAGTAGCTCACACATCACAATATATTGCAATAACAAAGAGTAAAAATAGGAATGATAATAATAAATGTTAAATAAGTAGCAAAAAAGATAGCAAGAGACTGTCAAATAAGGCATAATTATATAACTGTATATGTACAAGTCAAAATAAAATAGAGAAATAAACAATAAAAATCTCATCTATATACAAGAGGTCAGGAGCAACCGTATACGATGCTGATCCTAAAAACAAGATCAGAATCATATCACATTTGATCAAATATGGCACAAACACAGTGGCACCAGATGACATAATGAAATGGGACAAAGCTTGGGTTCTGGATGGATACAATGTAAATATAGTGGGTTTTATAAACATGTGTGGATGTTTTTTAGGAGAAAAAGGAAAAAAAGATGAAAATGTGGCCGACCTGTTTCAATGCCTGGCAGCCGTGTGGTATTGAACATCCTCTCCATCTGAGTGGAACACATAGGGACGGTGCCCAGGGCCCTCAGCTGAGAAGACACCACAGCAATGCATATTAGATTAAAAACAGAGAACACACAAATGGCCGCTTGACTTGATTTCAGGATGTAACAGTGGTTTGTTGTAAAAAATAAAAATAAAAAAACTTCACAAGCGCTTCATATTTCTGTGCATTCATTACCGGTGCATGTTCTCCACGCTCCAGTTTGCGCCTGTACTGCAGCATTGCATGGACCACATTACCCGCCCTGGCAGCCTGGCGATGTGTCGGCGTAACATACAAGAGATCCTATGAGCAGATGTCACTTGTTATTGTCAATGCTAATGAAACAAATATAACAGACATTTTTATTTGTATAATTATTTACCATCACATAGAAGTTACTGTTGACCATTATAGGGCTCCTGCCTCTGAGGTAGATGTACTCCTCCCACCAGTCACTGACCTAAGTGCATTTAAAAACAACATTAAAATAACATGACAGTTGGTTCACTCGACACTTACTGATACTCACATAATTATTGAACCACCAGGATTTTAGGATGAGAAATCTTTGGAGCTGGGTGGCCTGGGTGTCCTTGAACTCATTGGCCAATATCGCCATCTGGTTGTACTCGTCATCGTCCAGCAGAGGGCGCACTGACTCAAGGTACTGTTAGGACAAACATTGACATTATACACCTACTTTAGCTGTTATACACCTACTTTTTTACATAATTAGAACAGATTTTGATAAATTATTTAAAATAGGTATATCACAGCTGGACAATTATAAAGTTAAAAGCAGCAATTACAAAATAGTAAACCTATATGGTGTGTAGCAAAATAAATTAATTAAAAAAGAACAAAAACAGTTTGATTAGATTAAATAAATCTCCAAAATGGTTCTTTATTTGTATAGAAATGTAAGATAGGCTAAGTATAATTAACTGACCCTCTGAATCGTATCCTCCACACTGGGCACAGGCAGTCTGGGTAAGGAGGCCTGGAAACTGTACAGAAGAGGGCGGCGACCAGAGAACATTTTCACTAGGCTCTGTGAAAAACAGGTAGGCTACGTCAGGACTACCTTAGCTGGAGGATTTTGCCTATTTTGGGTTACTGGGGGAACCAAAGTACCGGGAGATGCAGGGAGACTCATGTATACTTCACACACAAAGGTATATATGTGTTATAGACAACTTTCCAGATGTGCTTTTTTTCTTTTTCTTACCAGCCAGACTTTGGTGGAGGTGCTCATCCTGCCGTGTGACTCAAAGATCCATCCGTGGTAGGACAGCAGGATTTTGAGGGTGTATCTCAAGAGAAAGATCAGGAAAAGCCATAGACCTGTGGCAAACAGGATGGCCCCCAGCACTGCTCTAGTCTGCACACTCATGTAGTCCCTGTGTGCACACACCAAACACAAGTTAGTGCTAAGTTTAACAGAAAAAAACAAGGATCTAACAAGGACAACAAAAGTAACCTAAAAAAAAATCAGGACTAAAACATGACTATAACAGGCCTGTATCTGATGGTTTAAAATGCTGCTGCAGTTACTACTAATGCTCCAGTCTTACTTGAATGGGAGAGTGTCTTTGATGGCGTCGATCATTCCCAGAGAAAGGTCGATGTGAGTGTACAGAGAACTCATCATGAGGATCACAACTATGAGCCAGCTGGAGGGACTGGCCGGGTACACTCCAGCCAAAACGCCATTCTGGAGACACAAAATGTAACATAGCTAGTAGTAAATGTTTAAGTACTAAACCTGGGCTTGATTTATTTGATATTTTGTATTTTAACAGATTAAAGGAGCACTATGTAGTTTTCTGGTGGAGGGTCCTTCACCTGACTGTCTCCATGGAGATGTTGCTTTGCTTTGTTCTGTACTGTGGGTTTAAAATTAGACAATCCACTAGGAAACTTGCGTAGTTCTCCTTTAATGACTGCTGATATAATGTCAATATTTCCATGATTTTCTATATAATGGAGAGAAAATCATGGTGGAAAATGATGCAGCTGTCGCACAGAGCCTACATCCACTGATCTGCTCCAGTCACTGTCAGTCGTGGTTGTGTTGTTGAGGATGACACCCTGTTTCAATATGTGTGCAACAGTGCAAGTATGGGAATGTTTTTTTAATAGAGAAGCATTCCATGTGATAGATTAAAAGGGAACTGTATGTAAAGTTTTGATAGACATTTTCAAATGAAATGTATATTTTATTGAGAAGAATTCTAATGCTAATTAATTCTTAATTACATGAACATTTGGGCATAGTTCTTCAAATTATTTAGTGTTATGTTTATGTTATTTAATCTTTTTTTTTTGAGTTTTTGTTCTCAAGACAGAAAGCAGAATGAGCAACACACAACTCTCTCATTGAATTATCATTAATTAGTGTTGGTGCAGCCTCTGCAGCTCAGTGAGTGAATTCTGGAGGTTCTGAGCTTTCACATGAGGTATGATCCGTCCATATACTGAGACTGAGAAAAACGGCATCTGTGCTGCAGGTTAAGATACTGGCAGCCCAGGTTCAGTTGTAATTGTAGTACAAACAAAAGGCTAAATAAAGTTTCTTCAATCAAACCCTTTTTATATATTAGTCTTCTTCTTCTCCACTTGCTATTTTTAAATGACGGTATTAGTGTTTCAATGTGGTATAGAGTTACTGTATCACAACAATACAGCTACACACTACCATGTTGTGTTGTTGTACCTTAAACTGGATGGCGCGCTTCTTCCACGCAGTGACCCCGCACAGGTAGATGTTTTTGATGACCTCTCGACTGAGCTTGATGTCGACTCCATCTGGACGCACAGTGAACTCAAAGCCCACCGCCTGATGGGCTTCAGCCATGCCTCTATCTCACTGTGAACACCACACAAAAGGATCAAACTAATATAGATCTGCTCCGCTCTTGAGTCTCACAATCAAATAATACACTTATTTGTAATGTTTCAAACAGAGTAGTGGGATTCCAAACATGGTATTGTTCTCACTGCAGGTCTAATATTACTTTTTCCATTGCTTGTCATATGACTGTACATTCACTAAGTGGGACAAAGTTCATTGGCCAGATATAGCAGTGGGCCGGCAGAACATGTGCGCAGACGTCAGAGCTCGGGCTAGCAAAATATAAACACAGAATACGACCAGTCTTTACAAGGGAAATGTTCACTTCTTCAACAACATATGGAGCAAACAAATTATGAATGTTATGCTATTGTTAATATACATATGATTGTGCTTGTCCTAAACCTCATATTATACTAACTAAATAGACAGTAACCCTTTTTCCACTACAGTGCAGACAACATTGATAAATTATACAAATATTAGCCTAGTTTTATCATTTTGACAATTCGGAATTTGAGAAAAAGTAAAATTTCTATTTCCTGTGCACAACAGGCTTTGTGCCATGCAGTTAAAACCATGATTACACCTTGCAATGAGATGAAGATCATTTTGAATATCGTCACCTTCCTAAAATAATTCCTAATAAAGTCACTTTTTGCCCAAGTTTACGTTGCCATAATTTATGCCATAATTTCAATTTTGGAGGGAGTTTTTTGTGTTTCCTGAAAAACCTGAAAAAATGACTTATGCGATTATTTTAGGAAGGTGTCGATATACTGCATCATTTCCCTTTCAGAACTGTAAACATTATCCTACAGTTAACATCATTTATGCATTAGAACAAGCAGATTTAAAAAAAAAAAACAAAACAAAAAAAACCCAACCCATTACAAAAAGGTTTACCTTGTGTCAGAGCTTGTTCAGTAGAAGTTTGGTAGTTGGGCCCGGTTTGACTCTGCTGTCCTTGGAGAGGCTATAAGCTCAGGTAGTGAGGAAAGAGCTTTTGCCCTCCCTCTCCTCCTCTTTCCCAAACGCTCTCCTTCACCCCTTACACATTTTTCTGTAACGCGACACCACCGGCAACGAAAGCCTTGCCCCCATGTGCCACTCACTCCCTGCTATGCAACACTACCCCTGCCAAGCCGTAGAGGTGACAGCAAGGTCCCCTGTCGGTGTAAACCAGGTCAAAGTGCACTGTGCGTCCTGCGTCACAGAAATGTACTGTGCACTGTGTCACTTTTCTGGTGGAGGGTCTGTCTCCAACTTGTCTCCATGGAGATGTTATAAATATGGCAATAAATTTCATCTTTAATCTTCATTGAGACAAGTATTTGGCACCACTACATCAAGTTACGGATTAAATCTGTGGAGGGGCAATCCCGCTCACCGCAAGAATGCATGTTTGTCAAGGTATTTTTGAGCAATAAAAATATATTAAATTGAAATAATTTAGAATAGATGTCTTTAATGTCATATTAAGTGTCCACCATCTGCTTGTCTCCATAGGGATATTGTTTTGCTTTGCTTTGCTTTGTCTAGAATGTCCCACAGTCTCCACTCTGACAAGCAGGTGTCAGTGGCAGCAACAGGCTACGTTACTGATCAGATCTGTGGAGAGGCAACCCTGCTCACTGTTATAATGCCTATTTTCAAGGTGTTTTTGAGCAATAAAAACATGTTAACTGAATATGCAAAATAGATATGTTCCATGCCATACTATGGGACATTCCAGGCAAAGTAATACCCCCGGGAGTCAAGCAGGTGGCGCTAGAAGACCATATGGAAGGCAGATTCATAGAGGGAGGGCATAGGTAGTTGAGGGAGCGTGTATAAAGACAAACTTTCAACATTCATCTTCATAACAGAATTGTGTTCTATACTTGGAAGAAAGATGCAGTCACCAGACACTGTTCCCTGCCCAGCAAAAGCTACTTTGTCAACCATGTGCACCTGAAGAGAAAAAAAAGAAGTAGATATTAGAAGTCTCTCATAATAGTCATTATCAGAGGTGGGTAGAGTGGCCTCAAATGTTCACAAATAAGAGTAAAAAAGTATTTGAGAGAGTTGTTACTCAAGTCTCACGTAAGAGTAAATGTAAAATAGAAAGAACACTATAGTGTCAGCAAACGTCTCTGAGAAGTATAATCTAAAGTAAATATGAGGACTACCCACTTCTTGCATTTAGTTAGTATTATAACGTTATGTTATGTAAGTTATGGAAAGTTATTAGTGAGTCATAACTGGGTTGACCTGGTTGTAATACCTGTTCCCACTTCTGTGACTCTAAGCAAAATGAGGTCACCACATTATGGGAGTTGTTTCCACCAATCACAAACAGTTTCTCTGCAGCACCCAGGAAGTAGAGAGTGGGCAAGTCTGCATTTGCCCTGGTCAGTGTGGGGAGTATTTCACACCAGGAGTCTAATGAACAGCAGTAAACATTAGAAACCAAATCACTGGATGTAAAGATATAAAAAGATATAAATGCTTTACACAGATGTTACCTTGTGTGGTATCATACTGAAGGAGCAGTTTTTCACCAGTTCTTTGAATGTTTCCCAGAACATAAAAACAGTGTCCATGACTGGCAGCCAGAGGCACATCGTGAGACAGAGACACAGTGAACTGGAAGTCTGTGAGTGGCAGAGAGGAGACCAACCTGCAGAAAATGTATATTATATAGTTAAGCTTCCTGTTTATTGATGACATGTTGAACTTCTGCCCCCAAAAGTTATAATATTTAGTTTTGAACTGGTAATTGCTATGGCAACAGTGCTGGATTTTCATCACAAACAGACATTTTGCCATGCTAGAACTAATGGTAGTAAATAGTAGTAAAATATTTTATTGGAATTCTGTCCTTTTCTGGGACAATACAGTCTGTGGTTGTCTTTAAGGTGTTTTTGACTGCTATTTATATACTTATAGAATAACATACAAGAAGAACATTCTTTTCCCTCTGTTGACACTAACCTCCATGTGTCCTCCCATGGATCATAGCGCTCCACAGCTGTGTACAGAGCTGTGCTGGAGTCAGGGGTCACCAGTGAGTCCAAGTACCAGCCTCCAACAGCGTAAATACTGCCAGAGCAGGCCACTGCGCTGAAGTGTCTACGGCACTGAAAAACACACAATAAAACTGTAACATGCAACATTCAAGCTGAAAGATACACTATGTAAGTTTTCTGATGTTCCACAGTGTGGCATTTAAACTTCTATCTCCATAAAGAACAGGAGGGAACATAAGTCAGTTGCATGTCTGATCTGTGGAGAGGGCACCATGCATGTTTTTATGCAGTTAACACCATAATGGAATAAAATGCAAGACAGATAAATTCAAAGCCATATGTGTTGTCACATTTCATTCTCGATTTTGATACTATGGAATAGACTTTATACTCAAAATCAATTGAAGATGATTGTTTGTTAATGGTGATTTTGCCATGTGGCCTTATATCTGTGTCATCCCTCTTATACTTGCAGATACAGCTCAAGATCATTCATTTCTGCCTGTGAATGTAACATATTCATATTGTTACCTGCTCAAATGAGTATCCAGTTTCGATACTAGGTTAATTTTATCAGTTAGTATCTTTAGGTGGGGAAGCTGCATAGTGGAAACTATTTGAATGCCAAAGTAATGTCGTATGAATTTATCATCAATTGCATGACTCAGAAGAATGTCACATGCAACAAACTGGAAATGTCACATGTTAGAAGTGACTTATTCTTCAACAGATTATATACACACACACACACACACACACACCTTTATCAGTGGTGCTGTAGTGACCCATGTGTTTGTGAAAGGATTATATCTAAAAGAAGACATCTTGAAGTCCCAGCCTCTCTTGGTGCGCTGCCGATACCCTCCTATGATGTACAGGTAGTTGTGTAGGACGGCTGTGGTGAAGCACCACTTATCGGCTCTGAAGGGGAGCTCTGTTAGCGGCCTCCACCCCTCAGCCTCCTCCAGAACAAAGACATGCCGGGCTTGCTCTGTCTGCGGATCACTCCATGTGGTGAGGTTTTCCTTTCTGAGGCAGCACAGGTGTAGGGCCCCATCTGTCCTCAGTTGGATCAGTTCTTCTTTTTCTTCTTCATATAGGCTCCTACAAAATTTAGAGGAGAATTAATTATAAGACTGAGGAATCGTCACCAAGGTAACTTCATGGTGGGTAATGCTCAATACTGACTTCACTGAGTAACTTATTTTAAAGAAATTGTACTTTTCAGAGTACTTTTCTAGCAGCACTCTTTTACTCCTACTTGAGTAATATTTGTTGTTGAAAATAAAACACCTAAACAGGATCTATTTTGTATTAGAAGATTTTTAGACTTAATCTTAAAAGTTTTTGGCTGTGTTTGCAAATGTGTGCATTGCGTCACCGTGGAAACTGCCGAACATTCCACCAGAAACATACATGCAGAACACCCCCAGCTTGATGAAGTATCAGTTGTGTGTACCTGACAACATGGGGTAGCTCCAGCATGTTGTTCTTCAGGTATTTAAAGATGGCCTGCCTCAGCTCTGGACAGCACGTCTCTCTCTCCAGGGTCAGGTAGGACGCACAGTTGTGTGGGCTCAGTTCAGACGCCAACTGGGACAGGCACTTGGCAAGGAAGGCTTCAGCCACGAGATAGCTACAAACCTTTATAAAGATAAATATGTGAGTGATATTCTGTATTATAATTGACTTATATGGAGTGTTTAGTGTTTTTGCTGCTAATTATTGCTATGACAAATGTTATAAATATTACCGGTAATACATATTCATGTTTTAAATGTTATGTTGAGCTGGTCCAGTGTTCCATGACCGGGACAAAAACCACACTGTTCCTCCTGGATCTGAGGTTCGACCATCGGCCGGATTCTCCTGTCCAGTTCCCTGTCATAGACCTTACCGGGGAGGCTGAGGAGTGTGATTCCCCTATAGTTGGAACACACTCTACAATCCCCCTTCTTATACAGAGGAACCACCACCCTGTGTCTGCCAGTCCAGAGGCACTGTCCCCGACCACCACGTGATGCTGCAGAGACGTGTCAACCAAGACAGTCCCACAACATCCAGAGACTTAAGATACCCAGGACGGATCTCATCCACACCTGGAGCCTTGCCGCCGAGGAGCTTGCTCTGGGAGTACGGGGTCCGGGGTCCTTTGCTTAGGGCTGTCTGGTCTCTGTACGACCGGAGCAGGAGCTGTGTTCGCATTGCCGTCAGTAAGTCAGACCTGTTCCCGGTGCATGTTGGCCTCCACCAGGGCTGCCCTTTGTCACCGGTCTTGTTCATAGTGTTTATGGACAGGATTTCTAGGTGCAGTCAGGGGCCCGAGGGGGTCCAGTTTGGGGACCTCAGGATCTCGTCTCTGCTGTTTGCGGATGATGTTGTCCTGATGGTTTCATCGAACCAGGACCTGCAGCACTGGGGCAGCCAAATGTGAAGCGGCCGAGATGAAGATCAGCTCTTCCAAATCTGAGGCCATGGTTCTCAACCGGAAATGGGTGGTTTGCCCTCTCCGGGTAGGTGGAGCGTCCCTGCCTCAAGTGGAGGAGTGATGCGGTCGCTGTATTGGACCGTTGTGGTGAAGAGGGAGCTGAACCAAAAGGCAAAGCTCTCGATTTACCGGTCAGTCTACGTTCCTACTCTCACCTATGGTCATGAGCTCTGGGTAGTGACCAAAAGGATGAGATCGCAGATACAAGCGGTCGAAATGAGTTTCCTCCGCAGGGTGGCTGGGCGCTCCCTTAGAGATAGGGTGAGGAGCTCAGTCACACAGGAGGAGCTTGGAGTAAAACAGCTGCTCCTTCACGTCGAGATGAGTCAGCTGAGGTGGCTCGGGCATCTGGTCCAGATGCCTCCTGGACGCCTACCGTGAGAGCTGAAAACCATCATGCCTTTGGGGCTGAATAATAGAACCACTTTCTTAAGCTATTGTAAACTTTTGTTTAATCATACTAACAAAGAGGGCATTGAACTTTGTGCCTGTTTTTGTTTCATGTGAATAAGCTCAGTAATTACAGAGATATTAACCATAAACCAGGTCATCACTTCCGCAATCTGACCTGTAATATGTGATAATATAGGCTGTTATAAATGTAAAATGCTCATTTTGAACATGCCACTATTTCTTGAACCTATCAACTTCCCCAAACTTAGAATAGGAGAGTATCACTGACAAGCTCTGCTTGGTGAAGACAGCATACCTGGATGTGTGAGGCCAGTTCCTCTGGTGCGACTGAAAACCGTCCATAAAACAAAAACTCCAGAAGATTGTGAAAAATGGACGATGGCACATGCTCCAAATAGATGACGTTCTCTGTAGTTTCTCTCATTTTGGACTGGGACAAGGCTCGGAAGTACTCACTGAAAGCTGCTAGTTTTTGGAGGTCCACCTGAGGAAATTGAAATGTGAATGTTATGTTAAATAAATGTTAAGTTAATTGTTCATTTTGACACATGTTTTATTTTAGTTTTAGTAATAGGGCTAATATTGTAATTATTGTGTTATTTAGTCCATGCTTGGTTTTAGTTTTGTAACCGGGTCAGAATGTAAATTTCCTGCTGCGCTGTGTCCGTGAATGTCACTGACTGCAGAGTAGAAATAGATCCGTACGCTGTAGGAAAGTAGTCAGGGCTTTTGGCTCGTTTTGTATGTGGTGCATGTAAGTAGTGAAGCTGTTTCACTGAGAATGTTTGGGTTGAAAACCTCCCATAATGTGTTATGTGGGAACTGGATTTAAGGTGCTGTGTGGAGTGGAGCTTTTATTTTTGGTAGATTTTGAATTTGCATATTAGCTAAATATTTAGTTTCACCCAAAACATTAAAATTTAACATTTATATTTAACATTTACATTTAACATTTACATTTAATTGTTAGATTTAGATTGATATAACATTTAGATTAAGATTTTACATTTACATTAACATTTACATTTATTTATTTAGGTGTAATATTTAATATTTATATTTAACTATTTACATTTTCTCCAAGTTGACAAATATTACTTTAAATGTGCAAAAAAACTCACAACAATTTTCACACCTGTTTTTTGAACATCGTTTGAAGCTAAATGTCACAAAAATGTTTTAGAAACAAAGATGTTTTTTTCAGTATGAGCTGCTTTACAAACGGCGCCCCATACTTATTCTTTAGTGTTTTAGTGTGATTTTGATATGAATGTTGTAGGACATTAGCTAAGCTCGTGAAAGGGCAATATATGGTCGGGTTGTTAGTGCAAGCCAAGTCTTAGGGTTGGCACACGTCACTTTAGCCCTAATAGGCCACTGCACATGCACTTTAGATCCACATAACATTCATGGTTGCATAGCACTGGCACTTTGACAAACGTTATTTTGTTGGCTATTTGTTTATCTTTTTTTTAATTTTTTTTTAATTAAATGTAAAGAACATTAAAGTTGTAAATTTTCTATATCACATCGTCCTCGTTTTATGTCAGAACAAATCTTGTGTGTAAACAATATTACAGTTAAAAAAATAATACAACTTGCTTGTCTCCACTGAGGTAGATGAGATTCTTCAAAGCACCTCTATGGAGACAAGCCTCCTCCTAGAAGTCACATAGTGCTCCTCCTCCCACTTGACACAGATTGTACTAGTTGATATCTGCAAATTATAGAGTTGTTGTAATGTGTATGTACTCACACACACTCACACACACTCACACACACTCACACAGCCACACAGCTTATGCACATACTCACAGTGAACGCATGTGTGCTGGTCTGGACCCTGATGGCTTCATCTGCGTTTCCATGGCAATATATGCGGAGCTCCTCATTGGTCTTCCACTCCTCTGAGCCTCCATGACCATGTAAGGCATTTCCTGTCTCAGTAGACTCTTTCCAATCACATAGTTGTACAAAAACTTCCCAGATTCTTGTAATAATACCTCTCAATAAGATGATCCAATTTGTGAATAGGTTAAGACCATTTCTAACAGTCTTCATTTTACTGAATTTGATCTAAAATGTCCAATCTTAGCTGCTTATTTATATGCAAAAGTATCTTACACTTCAACATGGCTAGCAAGTGTATGCATTATACTGTTATACTTGTCAAATACTACTTTTTATTAGCTATCCATTCTGAAGAGATGACTACAGAACAATTCCTTGCAAAGATTAACAACATAGCACCAAGCAGGCTACTGTTATCAGCTAAATAATTCCTGTTTTGCCTTGATTCTGTAGTGTCCTTCCATTTGTTAGCAGTGGCTGTGGTCTCGGGAGCTGCTATTTTGAGCTGGGGAGGAGCTAAAACTTGTCCTCTTCACTGCATCACCTATGGGCACTTCATGCTAACTGCAACTACAGAGAATGAAAAACAACCCCCCGCCCCAAAAAAAACCAAACAAACATCAAAATGGTTAAGATTAATATAATTAACCAGTGCAAGGATAAATAAAGTTGGTGTTACAAATAACTGCATAGTCAAGTAAACTCAGTCCAACAACAATGATGAGAGAAAATAATAAAGTTGGTGCATTAACTGAAATACTTAAAAGACAATGTACATTCATATTAATAATAATAATATTTTTGGAAATCTATGACTTCAAAATGCAAACTCAACATGATTCAGTTACAAAATAGTCAAATAAATGTCAAACAAAATAACAGAAAAGGTATAAGGTAGTTTACAGACAAAACAATACAGAACAAAAAAAAAATACAAGAATCACATTATATTGATACTGTTAATAATGATTTTGTACCGCACGTTTGTAACATAAACAGGAGCAAAAAATTGAATTGTATTGTAAAAGTATATTATAGTAAAAATGTTGTAGTACATGCTCAAAACTGTATGTTTTACAGTAAAGTATTTCACATTTTTTTAAATAAGTAATAAAGCATGATCTTGATATAATAATAATAGTTGTCTTGATTTTTTCGATCAGCAGTGGAGATCATTGATTTCATTTTCTATAGATTTGTTTTTGTACATTTTTGTTTGCTCAAAGTCGGGACTTAACCTCAAAAACTTTAGTCAAGGTGTAACGTGTTAAAATACCCCTCAAACCATATGCTGTGTTTTTACAGTACTTTTTACTTTTCAGTCCTGTTAACAAATGTAGTGATCTCAGATGTAGTAAAGTAAAAGTAAAAAGTATCCACTGTAAAATGTATAGATATCCAGATACTTCACTTTTGTACTTTGTTACTTTCCACCACTATTTTTTTATGATTATAGCTGCTTCATTTAGGAATAGAGTGGACTGGACGCAATACAATACTAGATACAAGTAGCCCTTTTACTGACTCTGTAATTTTCATAGTTAGAGGGAGGTAGAGGGAGCGGCAACTACATCAACCATTGAGATTCTCCTACAGTCATGACGCAAGTGCTAAACAGTTACTTCAAATTATTGTACAGCAACTGAGTAACTGAGGTAAAATGATTGATTGGACCACTGAATGAATTAGTCACATGTCTCGATTAAAAATGTTAAAGTAATACTTAACTACAGATAAGGACAGCTTATCACGTGCACATTCATTCAGCTGCTACCATCAAAATAACATAAAGAAAATGGGGACTGCAGAGTGCACTGATGGTCAAAGGCAGTCGGACTGTGCTTCTGCTCTGAGCTCCTGTCTGTCACAGAACTGCAGTAGAAAAAGAAGCTTCACGCAAAGATCTTCTTCTGTTTGAAATAGGCATCAAAACGAACCTGCGCGTAGTCCTGAGAAATCAAACAAAGTTAAGTCCAGCTAGTCAGATTTAATGGTATAATACATGTATTTATTTATTTCTAAATACTTACCATGTATCCAAATTCAATCTTTGATAATTTTGCTTGAATGATGGACCAGAGCCCCCAGAGGAAGTGAGAGGCTAAAGCATATCTGCACATCCAAACACAGCTGTTAACTATATTCATCATTGTGCGTCCAAAAACTGCACTTAATAGGTGTAAGTTTAAAGAGGGGACATATTAACACTTCTAAGGAACATTAATTGCAAACACGTAACTATTATATTGACAGCTTCCTAAAATAATCGCATAAGTCATTTTTTTCAGGTTTTTCAGGAAACACAAAAAACTCCCCCCAAAATTTTAATTATGGCATAAATTATGGCAAATTAAACTTAGGCAAAAAGTGACTTAGGCGATTATTTTAGGAAGGTGACGGTATTTAGATCATCATTACCATTTCGTTTTTAACAGCCTGACTCCTCCCTCTCTTTTCTACAAAAGGAAAGTCACTCACCCTCTAATGAAACTACTGCACAATTGTGAAGTTGTAGTGTATTGTTTTGTATCAGACTTTTATATTTGAGGGTTAGGTAGGATTATGTACTGAGTCTTGGACAGAATCGTACTGTTAGATAAATAAATAGAAAGATACACTTATAGATAGAAAGAGACACTTATTTTAACATGGTAGAAAGCCCCATAAAGTTGATTTTGTATAATACCCCCTCTTAAAGAATATAATTTATGTTTAAAATAAAAAAAAAGATTATAATACATAGGATATCCACCTAAATTACCTGTTAGCCTCAATAAGCATGTCCTCTTCTACCCGGGCCCGGTCCAACTTCACGTCTGAGAGTCTCTCTTGTTCTGCCAAATAACTCCTGAGGAAATTAAGCTACGAAGGACATAAATTCACAGCGTTAACCACCAGATGGCAGCATAGAGCTAAGGAGCGGTTCTAAGAATGAGGGAATGAACTCCAAATATGTGCCCCATTTCTATTTCCTCGCTTCCCTGACAATTCCTGTGCCGTCAGTCGTATTTACTGCCATTGGAAATAACCTCGCGCTGTGCAACTATGGCCGCGTGTCCTTGGTAGGATAGAGTATTCAAGGAGACGGCAGAATTGAGCAAGAATAAAGCGTTGATCTCACCTGCTGCTCTCTGGTTGGGTAATTCTCTGGTGAGGCTTTGTAGAAAGGCCATTGGTTGTAGGTATAATCGTACATCCATTCACAGAAGTGGTTTCCAAAGTCAAACCCTCTGAGAAAGCATCATGTATTATTAGCCCGCTCGCAATATTAGGGTATAGGTTATGACATCTAATACCTGTAGTTATAACTGCTGTATTCAAAGTCTATCAGCATGAGGCGTTCATTTGAGGAGTGGCTTTTATCTTCAAGAATCAAAATGTTACCTGAAACAACATAAAACAAGACTGTCAACGTATTACACAAGTTCGGACATACTTTCTCATTCACTGCTTCTTTTATTTAGATTATGCTTCATGATAAAGTCTCCTGAAATGTTTTGCACTTTCTTGCATTGTCAGGGTTCAGAAGTGGAGCAATCGAAACATAAAACCAGTGTGGAGTTTTTTCACAGTACTACATTTCATATACTTTTATTCATAGTTTTGAAGCTTCAGTGAGAATCTATAATGTAAGTACCATCATCTGAGCAATGGAAATAATGCATAAAAGTGTGTCCAAATTTTTGACAGGTAATGAAGAAAAAATACAACATCAGACTCTCGTTACATAAGCAGCAGTAATAACTATGAAATAACTAAATAACTATGATAGAAATAAAAAGATAAACCAGGCTTGCAAACACAACTTACCTTCCTGCACATCATTGTGACAAAACACAACAGGGGAGGGAGTCGCAGCCAGTAAAGCACTGGTTTGTGAGGGAAAAAAAAAATGTTGTTAACATTATTTGTGATTATTATTCAAATGTTAATGTATTACTTTTATGATTCTAAAAAAAATAAAGATTAAAACAAATCTATCAAAATAATTTAAACTTGAAGATAAAAAGGATAAGCTATCAGTGGAATGTCCTGTACCAGATACCCCATGTCTACAGATAACAAGGCCAATAAATACAGACTGATTTTGTTGGCAGCCAATAGAAGTGTGACTGAGGGATCAGGGAAGAATAGAGCAAAGGTCACCACAGTATACAACAATACTGCAGTATTGTAAGACTCTGGAATTACAAACTGAAATAATAGTATTCAACTCCTGTGTTTGGTTAAAACGCTATGATGGGGTGACAAGTAAGGACCTGGTAATGCTCTAGGAACAAGTTGTTATTCAAAACAGCTGTTGTAGAATGTCTGAAAATTCTTGGAAAATGAAATCTGTGTTGGAATCTCAACTCACCGAAGCCTCACCAGTTCACCAGGCAGGTCCAGATTCATCAGCTTCCTGTACTTTTTTACATGTGCTTCTCGGTTAAATTTAAGTTTCATCACTTGATCCATATATCTGAAAAAAAGGATACATTAATAATGACAAGGACGACATTTGTGAAACTAGCTAAATCAAAATCAAAATGTGGGTTTCTTACTTGTCAATGGTCCCAAAAAGCCACTTGGGCTCTTTGTTGAAAGGCATGACCATATTATGGAAACGTGCCACTTTGGTAGCGATCTCAGCAGAGATGGACGGCTCTGAGAGCTGATCCGTGCGCATTCGAGTGTTCTGATATAAAAATATAAATAAAAAAATGATTTTATTCTAGTAAGAAGGTTGTACCTACTCAGTAGCTACTTCTCTTTCACACTAAATACAGAGGCTCATACCGTGAGGTACTGCTCTAACCGTCCTTCTGGAAATATGCCATAAAGTTTTGGCCCAAGAGTTCTTTCTGCCAGTATGGCAAACATGACACTTTCTAACACCAGTGAGTCCACACCCTGAAAACAACACACAGGAAAAGCATGTTACATGTTTAGAATGACACAATAGTTCCCATAGATATTTCAATAGACCCACCTGTAAGATGGCACCATAGACTCGGAGCAGCACCTGCCTGGGCTCCTCTCCCACCACAGGCACATGCTCAGGTAAGGAACACAGATAGAGCAGGTTACTCAGGCCACCACTGCAAAGGATCATCAGTGAGCATAAAGCTGCTTATGGATTCGCCTATGATTGTGTTATTACAAAGTAACAGCGCCATCAGCTCTATACTCACGATGCGCAGTGAGTCCTGGGAGCATCATTTACCTGACAATGCTGATCTGAAAATCCTCCTCTTTTATGGTCTTCCAAGACCCGGACAGAAAGTCCCTGCACCACGCGTACGCCCTGCCCCTGGTGTCCCGGTCCACCTCCTCAGTTCTTCCATCCCGAAAAGACTCTGCCTCGGAGTCGTCATCGCCCACCTGGGGGCTGGGGGTCCGCAGCCTTTGGACCGCTACATCCAAAGTGCGGCCCCCCAGGTTCTTCTCTGCGGATGGATCAGTGTCGTTTGGTTTTATATAGCTGAAGTACTCTGCGCCTGGTCCCGTTACGCCTCTGTTATTGCTCATATTGCCTGAGTGTATCAGGAGTTTCCGGGTGAACAGCAAAGAGAGCCCGATGTGAGGCGTACGCGCAGGGCGGCAGCTGGAGCCTCCTGACGAGCGCACGACGCCGGTAAAGCTACTTAAGCGGAAGAGCCAAACATAGGACAGGACACACCGCATGGGAGGAGGCCGACGGAGGCTGCCAACGTATCGGATTCAGAATAGGGCTCACCTTTACCCTCCAAAGCCACAGACCAACGCCAGTGGGCGAGGATTAGAACAGAACCAGGAAATACAGAAACTGGCGGACCACGCGTCCAATAAGAGCGCGTGCTGCGCGCACGCAAGGGTTACGTCATTTTAAAGGGATTGTGGGAAACGATATTTGTATTTTGTAGAATTAATTTTGTTTGTTCTGCAAGTCCACCTAAACCCCTTTTATGCATCTTTTATACTCCTTTTATACACATACATGAACACAATGACTAATGTATAACAATATTTATTATATTCTGTATATATTCATTCTAAAACAAGTTACAAGTTTGACATTACATGTTATTAATCATGGAAAAAACCACAACTTTAGAAATATTCTATTCTGATAAAAATCTCTTTGTAATGAATTTCTAATATATATTTGTGTGGTTACATTTTTGTGGTTTCAACAATATGTTTGTAAATCGTCTACCAAATTGTCTTGGATACCTTTGTATTGACATATTTTATAATAACAAAATTACACGACTTGTCTTTGATCCACAATAATGATGCCTTGACTAGTCACTGTGGTGGTTTCATCTCTGGAGCCACTCTTCACTGAAGCAGCAATATCTCTCCCTGTTTGTACAAGCACATTTAGTTTATAGTAGTAAACATCCAAAGTTGCAATATCAATATCTCACTAAGGACATCAACAAGTCAAATACTCACTCTTTCTGAAGCACCGAGGTTCACAGTTGTTTGGAGGATTTAGTTTGCACACTGATGTGTTGCAGTGGATGTACACCTGATGAACAGCACATGTCTTCAGAACATTTTCAATAGTCATACTATAGTTTATGATGGATTTTAAATGGTACCTTTTCTTTCAAAGGTGTTAAAACTGCCTCAGACTCCTGAGTATCCTTTGCTGCATCAGATTGAACAGGTGCCACAAATGTAAACATCTTAAAAATGAATCTCCTGTAGTGTGTGGGGTACGTGAGCCCCGAGGTTTGCCCCACATTGACCAGGGTGGTTAGGTAGCGGTCATCCTGGTAAGGACAGCTGCAAGATTGAAAGACAACAGTCTTACATAACACACATATGGCAACTAAATATATTTAACTGTCAAATGCCAATTTAAAGTGAGTATAAACACTTGAAGTTCGCCTACAACCACATTTCTACTAAAGCTGCTCAACTGATTGTGTCTGTTGTGGACTAAGAAAGAGAAAACATGAGAACAATGGGTCTAATAAGCGTCCACACTTGAAATGTTACCCCTGCAGCCAGGTATTTATAATTAGAGAAAACCTGGCTGTAAACGGGGCAGTCTTTTGTGATATAACCAAATACTTTTATTACTACTAATTGCAGTGGAGCCAGCACACTCTTATATTGAGGTACTTTTTACCAAAAACAAATTTACTTAAAGTTGCCAAAAAAAATTATACACAGTACTATTTAAATACCATATATCCATGTTGGGAGCAAATAAGTGGATTTAATGTTTAGTTTTGTTTAAATCTTTTAATCCTACCCATCAACCAGCAAGTCCCACTGGGGCAGACTCTGGGAGTAGGGGCTGGAGGTGGCCCAGCAGCGGCCCAATGTCAGCGCCAAGTTTGGGTCTGTTCTCTCCAGCAGTCTCACCTCCACATACACAGGGTCCCGGAGCACCTTTGTGACCGGGTATTCACTGTCCTGGTAGTAGGAGGTGTAGGCCACGTCCTCTGTTCAGACAAGCACACAGTGATTCATCACAACAACATAGGGACATATAGTAGATAAAATAGAACAGACAGAAGCGGCCTGGAACCTACCTTCCACACACCCCTTTACTGTACACTGTCCATTGCCGAGCCGGAGCTCCACCTGCAGAGGACCAGGAGCAGCTACAGGAGGAGGAGCAGCTAGGGTGGCCACTTCAACCACCAACGCTTCCACTGTGGATCCAATGTATCTGCACTGGATGATCAGGCTAAAATACACAAATCAATATTTGAAGACACTTACTGGGTGTAGAATGGTGCGTTCTTTCTCATTTATTCAAGAGTGCAATACTAAATCACACTTCAGATTAGCCACACTCTACTATAGAAAGTTTTCTTGTGTGGGCCAAAAAATACTAAAATACTACTTAATGCATTTTTTTATTTTTTTTTTTAATTTGGATTTACTTAATAGCACTGAAAAATAGGCTTCTTTACTCTGAGCAGGGTTGCATCTTCACAAACCTGACACTTATTTGGCCTGAATGAGGGCCTCTTCCTGCTTGGCAGAAAGCACTTCTATTACCATAGAGAATGTTTCAACGTACGGTTTTAACTTTTCTATTTCCATGGAGTCATGCAGGTGATGTGCAGACAGCTACATACTGTTCCTTTAAGACTAATGTACAAAGGCACATGTTTTGTGTGCCTTTGTACATTAGTCTTAAAGGAACAGGAAACCCAAAAACATGCAACACCCTATGAACAGTGACCATTGACCATCAGTCCCTCCCTCCTGTGGGCTCACCACCTGCAGAGGGGTTCATAGGGTCTGGGTCTGGTGCATAGTGTAATGGGCAGCGTGCTGCCCCCGCGACCCAGCCGGATTAAGCGGGAGAAGATGGATGGATGGATGGAAGGATAAAAAGGCACAAATAAAAAAACATACCAACATTAAAACTAGTTTGCCACCTTTAATATACTTAAATTTCACTTGTTTCTACATATCGATGGAATGTATGTTATATTTTATGCCTTAAACAATAATCAACTTACTCAAATTGGCTATCCCTGGTAATGGATCCATACGGCCCAAGAGCTACTTCATATGAAGACGATATTCTGTTTTCATAGGTTAGAAGCCCATTTTCAGACTCCTGCCACAAATATTGTCATGTCAAGTAATGATAATTCACTTTAGAAAAATGACTTTCCATGGTAACTTACTGTTATAATAGTCCCACAGCTCGAAACAGGGAACTGATAAATGACAAATGCTGGGGTTGACTCAATAATTTGGCAGCTCGGCCCATTGTTCATAAAATGAATGGAATCTAAGTCAATGTTTGGCAATGTGGCATCTCGGGCAACTACCAAAATGAACTGGGCATCTTTTGTGCACTGCAGAGTCACTGTTAAAAGATGGCCATTACAAATATTTTCAGTAGTACTAGTAGGAGTAGATAGTAGAGCAAGGAGAAACACTTACCAGCTTTGCCATAGTAGCATTTGCTCCCATCAAAACAGCAGCTGATAGCCTGGCATTCTGTCTCAGTAATGCCAGGGAGCCCACACTGGATCTTATAATGCACGTCCACCTCACAAGTTGAAAATTCCGGGGTATAGGGCTTCTGAGGCTGCTTTGTTTTTTGTGGCACAGGTATTTGCTTTGGAGGTAATGGACTGCTCACCTGAGGAGGTTGGTTAGGCTTCTGTCCAGACTGCGGGGGTCCCTGGGGCCTGGGGTAGGAGGGGTAGGTGGGTTTGTTAGGGTTCTGGGAGGGTGGTCGTTGGTATAAGGTCGGCTGGACGTTCTGAGAAGGCTTAGGTCGCTGAGGATCCTGAGGGTTCACCTCCTTGAAATAATCTGCACTTGCTAGACTCCCCAACAATAACACAGTCAGAAGACCAAGAGCTACAAGTCTGACTGCCATGGCTCCAGACTTCATCCACCATGGGCAACACGCACACGAATGTGAAAGTCTGGGCAACACCTGGACTTTTATAAGTATGGTGAGGTCTGCCAGTCACAAGCTCCTCTCCTATTGGCTGAGCACAACCACCAATCACATGGCCTTGAAATGAGTTGGTTCCCTAAATAATCTTTGATTCTGAAGAAACACATTGACATTAACATAACTTAATAACTGCCCATCTTTGTATATTTCAGACAATCAGACGTTTCTTTAATGTATTGTGAGAAATATTGTCTTAGAATTTCATTATTTTATGTGTTCTCTGTGTGTTAGAAAGGTTACTGGGGTAAAGTTGAAGGGACTGGTGAATATGTGGTCATCACAGGGGTTAAAAGTGTAACCAGCTCAGATCTGCTCAAATTTAAAGCTGTCCTTATACTAAAGAGCATCTTGCTGATAAAAGTGTTTAAACTCAAGGTACAAGGCCGAATATTGACTTGAAGACCACCCTGCTGGGCACATGATTAACTCTTGAAGATCCAGGCTATCACATCGAAACCATACTGCTAGTCAAATGATAACCACAAGATGTTGTAAAACAAGGAATGCTATGACATGTGTGCCAAGATGTTCAGTATTTAAACCTCCTGCTTTCACTGCACTAGAGAGATGGTTTGTTAGAGACACGTTGAAGTCCACTGAATGATGACCTGTATCTGCATCTGCTTGAGTCAGAATTAAAGAAACCATACGCAACTACATCAAGTCTCCTGGACTCTTGTTTTCATCGCCTCCTGAAAAGCTGACAGTATCTTATAGGATGAGGCTAGTGCCATGAAAAGGAAGAGCACATTGGCAGTGACCAGGGTCAAACAGGTCTGTATGACCAGAACTGTAGGTCACACAAGTTATATAACATGTGAGATCAGCAAAACATCATGGTTTTTATACTGTGATGCATAACAGACACATGCCTATATCATACTAAAGCTGTAGTCTTACTTAGCCCTATGTAACAAACTATTTTTGCAATGTCCTTCAACATTTTCATGTTTATGCTGAACAATAAGAAATATATGCAGTAGAATAATATGCATTAAGACCTTAACAACACAGCATTTTCTGACCTGTTTTACAAACAGGTGATTGCTGCTCTATTGATTTGTTCCAAATAACAATTTACTTTGGCAAATCATTTTGTTTGACATTTTATGTGGAGGACAGAAAGACTTAGCCTCAGGTCAGCATGACATTTTGCTAAGCTGAGTGTCAATGGCTCTAAACACATATAAATGTACAAATGTAATAAACACAATATATCTACGCTGTATTTTTGCTATATGCATCCATCTGTCAGGTCTGGAGTGGCCCTCTGAGCTACTGGTGTAACTCAACAGTGCCATATATGAAAGTTGGTCCACTGGGCACATTGTGACAGGGGGTGGGCTCTTGGGGCATATAAAAGGACCTGCTCAGGCATCAGGCTCTTCAGCCAGAGTCATGCTGTTGAAGTGCCCTGCTACATGCCTTTTGGCACTAGCCCTGTTTAGTAGCTTCTGTGATGCACAGTGGCAACCAAAAGTGCCTCAGCAACCCGGCAAGCCATGGCCGTCAGACCCTCAGCAAATCAAGGAGACCTTAGAGAAGCCTCTGGAGTGGAGGTATCCCGAGGACCCTCAGGAGGAGGTCCCAGCCCAGCCCTCTGTGCCCTTTGAGGTCAGGCACCCTGTACCTGTGAGCACTGTGGCAGTGGACTGCAGTGAGAGTGTTGTCCATGTGGAGGTGAAGAAAGACCTGTTTGGAATAGGACAGTTTATTCATCCTGGAGGTCTGACACTGGGAGACTGCGCTGTCTCAGCTGAGGACCAGAACGGCCAAGTGCTGATCTTTCATTATGAGCTGCAGAGCTGTGGCAGTGAGCTGAGGGTAAGTCTGACGAACACAACACCAACAGACCAACTCTGAATGCTCATTTTTGTGCTTTTCTTATAGATGACAGAAGACTCCTTCATTTACTCTTACGTCCTGAACTACAATCCGCCAAAGTATGGGGACTCTCCTGTGGTGAGGACCAGCACATGTGCTGTCATTGTGGAATGCCACTACCCAAGGTTGTCTATTAGAATAGAGCTGCCAGTTTGAATAACGCTGAAACGAAAATTGCCTTATTACTACAAAATACATGACCTTATCTTTTTTCCCTTAGGAGGCAGAATGTGAGCAGTTTAGCTCTTGATCCAGTCTGGGTTCCTTTCTCTGCTGTGAAGGTGGCAGAGGAATTCCTGTACTTCTCCCTGAAACTTATGACAGGTGAGCCTGGCCTCTTTCATTTGTCTCAGTGTGAAATCTATCCTGACATGGTTTTACTGCACAGATGACTGGCTCTATGAGAGACCAAGCTACCAGTACTTTTTGGGAGATGTGCTTCACATTGAGGCGTCTGTCATGCAGTATTTCCATGTCCCTCTGCGGGTATACGTGGACAGCTGTGTTGCTTCACTGACCAGTGATGTAAACTCCAGCCCCAGATATGTTTTTATCAACAATCACGGGTGAGAAACAGCACTATGAAATACACAGTTACATTCTGTGTTTTCTGTGACACTGATAGTTCGTGTCCGTATACAGATGTTTCATTGATGGCAGAGTGACAGGTGCAGCCTCTGCCTTTCTGCCTCGACCTGCAGAGAACAAACTTCGTTTCCAGCTGGAGGCCTTCAGGTTCCAGGGAGTGGACTCAGGAGTAGTGAGTGCTTTTCCTCATAGACACTTTTCCTTTTCTTGAACCTGCTTTTAATTCTTTTCAGGGTAAATGGTCTTTACATCATGCATTGAATGGTAAATTTTACATATATACATATTTTACATAGCATTTTCTCAGAAGCTACTGACTTGAGTTGTCAAAAGTATCAAAAATCAGGCTCTAATCTTAAACTAGTGTCAAAGCTAGATACTCATTTGAGCAAGTATTGATACTAAAAAAAGTCACATTCACTGGACAGAAATGAATAGTTTTAGAATAATCTTGAGATGTATCAGAACAAGTATAAGCTCACACAGAATAGTCCACATACTAGACTATGGAACATACTAGACTATGGAACATACTTAGACAACTGATTGATTGAATAGATATAACACCACATAGACTATTGCTATTATTAATATTGAAAATCACATTCTATTGTCCAAAATGTGTCTATTTACAAACATTGTGGTATTAGAATTGGTATTAAGTATCAAGTCTATTCCTCAGTATCAAAATTGAGTTTTGATACTGAGGATTCTATCTCATTCTCTGTGCATTTCAAGAGTGACAAAAAGCAAATAGTAGGAAGAGATTGATGAAATATAAGAAAACAACCGCAGAACACGACCCAGACCCAAATCTAACCCTGTGCTCCAACAGATGTACATCACTTGTCACCTAAGAGCCACATCCACTGCTCATGCCATCCACGACCAGCACAGAGCCTGCTCATTCATCGGCAACATGTAAGTACCACACACGCACTAGATAGAACATGTTATGTGTTGAGAACATTTCCGAGAGCCAGTTGTGCGATGGAACTGTTACTTATCCTTGTAATAAAAGTTCAAATATTATGAGACACTTTAGGCTAGAGTCAGTCACTCAATATTAGTCTTATTACATCCAACTGATATTATGAAACTAATATCTGATCCAGAAAACATGTCAGTAAACCAGTATCGTATCGATGCTTCTCTAGAGTCTTCTAATCTAGGTGTTGTTCAGTACGAGTAAATATTTTTAAAAATGATTATCCAGTTCTTAAGTACAATTCTTAAAACAGTAAATATTGACATTAGTGATTAGAATGTTTGCCTCACAACCAAAAGTGGATTTGATGATGTTCAGGTTTTTCTGGTTTCTAGCAAAGAAAATGTAGTACTTTTCCTCATAGACACTTTTCCTTTTCTTGAACCTGCTTTTAATTCTTTTCAGGGTAAATGGTCTTTACATCATGCATTGAATGGTAAAAGCAATTATATTACATAGCATTTTCTCAGAAGCTACTGACTTGAGTTGTCAAAAGTATCAGGCTCTAATCTTAAACTAGTGTCAAAGCTAGATACTCATTTGAGCAAGTATTGATACTAAAAAAAGTCACATTCACTGGACAGAAATGAATAGTTTTAGAATAATCTTGAGATGTATCAGAACAAGTATAAGCTCACACAGAATAGTCCACATACTAGACTATGGAACATACTTGGACGACTGATTAATGTGAAAAGTGGATTTGATGATGTTCAGGTTTTTCTGGTTTCTAGCATGTTGTATTTTAAACTTTAGCTTGAAGAAACAGTATTTTGAGTCCTTCTGTGTTGACTATAAATACAAAGAAATGCTCTGACGTGTGTGTTTTTCCCCTCAGGTGGAAGGAGGTGAGTGGATCTGATGCCGCCTGTGGCTCCTGTGAGGCGGGCGTCGTCGGTTCGGGAGGTCCCGCAGATCCTGGGTCAAAGACGGGTGTAGGTGGTGGTTTTGTTACCAATACTGGTTCTGTAGGTGGGTCGGCTTCAGGGTCCGGAACCCAGTATGTAAAGTATGGAACGGTTACCGGCTCGTCTCCTGGCGGGTCGGTTTCTGGATCCACCGGGAGCCAAGTTGGGTCAGGCTCATACACGACGGGATCAGTGTCTGTTCCTTGGAAGCCTGTTGTCCAAAATCCCCACCCAGCTTATACAAGGAAAGTCCGGGACGTGTCTACAAAGGAAGGTATGTAGGCAATATTACAGTAACATTGACTATAACTTGGAAAATACTACACTCAATTCATTCTTTTTTTTTCAGCAGTTTCCGATTGGGAAGGTGAAGTCACTGTCGGTCCTTTTGTCATCCACGAGAAAGTAATCAAAGCCTAATATCTAGATTCTAATATTTGAAATAAAATAAATAATAAAAAAAAATGTGAACTGTACAAATATGATCCAATACTGCACCTAAGTTTAACAATATTAACCTCAACTTAACAAATAAAAATAATACATAACCTAAAAGTGTTAGTACATCTGAAATAAATATCATGTGAATTTGTTTTAGTTCATATTAATTTTCTGTAAAACATTGAAATTAAAATAAAATGTTAATTCATTTTGACTAAAACAATATTGCTTCTTTGCTGCTGTCTGCTACATATGAATTAGATGAATGAGCTTTAGCAAGTAGCCCAGAACTTTTTCGTTGGAGCTGTAGTTCAAAATGACATTATTTTGGTTTCCTTTTACTTGTGCTTCATAATAGTTTATAAAAGTATTTGTAAAGGTATCTGGATCCACGTGTATTCATGAAAGCTCGTCATTGAACCAAACATGTGTACCTCGGGGGCTCTCTTGTGGTCAATGTATGAAACTACAGCTCGGCTCCATTTCAGTTTCAGCACCAGAGACAGCGACAATCTGAAGCTTCTGTAGTACCAATGGAACTAAAAACCCATAAATAGTCCCAACAACATTTTTAGGAATGAAAAGCTTCTCTGATCAGTGTGGAATATACAGTTTCATGGATAAATGATTTCTAAATTGACAGAACATGACCGCGTCTAGTTCTGTGGGTTACGCGTTTGTCCTGTTTTGCTCTCTGCGCCGTATCGACCCCACTTCTCATTTCCCGTGGCATTGTTTAGTCAGCACACTTTCAATCACGAGTTGATGGTATCACTCTTGTAGCTGCGAGTCAATAATGGCTTAAAGGAACAGTCCGTAGTTTGATCCTGCGACTGCGCTTTGCGGGGAAATCCCATGCGCACCGAAGCTATTTGGCAAGCGCAAATTTGATCATTTTAAGTCAGTATAATGAGCTTGCCGCAGGTGTGTTGGCGATGTCTATATGTGGTTGCATCCTTCTCAGTCACGCTGCTGATACGGTGGCGTTACTGACGTTATGAGCATCCC